>JAVJIF010027796.1:65000-77007 GCA_038442645.1 Agave tequilana
ACCTACATAGGTGATAAAAGTTCTCACCTAAAGAGTGAACACTAGATATGCTTAGGTTTCGCCCAAAGAGAAATCAAAGTGATATCAATAGTTCATCTTAATTAAATTTAAAACTTGTATTGATTCGTGGCCTAATGTGAGCAATGTCCTATTATGTTTCAGTGAACGTCCCTACTTCCCTTCACACTCATGCCACTAGCATTCCAGCCTTGGATGGTACCAACTTTTCCTAGTGGTTTGAACATGTACAGTTTACACTGGGTGTTTTGGACCTAGACATGGCCTTAATAGTTGACAAACCTGATGAAGTAACTGCTGAGAGTACAGCAGAATAGGTCAGCCATGCCAAAGCTTGGGAAAGGTCTAATAGGCTCAGTCTTATGTTCATAAAGATGACCATAGCTAATAACATCAAGACTTCACTCCCTCCTACAACTATTGCATCTGAACTATTAAGTGCGGTTAAAGACCGTTTTAAGTCTGCAGATAAGTCATTAGCTGGCACCCTCATGGCTGAACTTACCACCATGAAATATGATGGTAATAGAGGAGTTCAGCAACACATTCTAAATATGTCTGATAAAGCTGCTAAGCTAGGATCACTGGAATGAAAGTGGATGAGTCCTTCTTGGTACAGTTCATCCTCAACTCGCTTCCTTCTCAGTTTGGGCCATTCAAGATCCACTACAATACTCATAAGGATAAGTGGAACTTGAATGAGCTAACTGGTATGTGTGTTCAAGAGGAAGTGAGACTGAGGCAAGAAGGACAGCACTCAGTGTTGGCAGTAACTTCAGGAGGTATCCATAAGAAAAGTAAATATGGAAGAGGTAAGAGATTTCCATCAAAGAAAGGAAATGACCATGGGGAAAGTAGCCAAGGTCATAGAAAAGCTTTCACTGTCAAATGCTACTTCTGTGGCAGAAAAGGACATGTGAAGAAGGACTGCAACAAGAGGAAAGCTTGGTTCGAAAAGAAAGGTACAAATCTTTCTTTTGTATGTTATGAATCAAATCTTACTGAAGTTCCTTCTAATACTTGGTGGATAGACTCTGGAGCCACAACTCATATAACTAATTCAATGCAGGGATTCCTTACAACCAGGAAACCGAAGGAAAGTGAGAGATTCGTCTTTATGGGGAACCGTCTCAAAGTGGAGGTCGAATATGTTGGTGTTTATCGACTACTCTTGGAGACGGGACATCAGATGGATCTTGAGGATACTTTTTATGTACCTTCGATTTCAAGAAACTTAATGTCATTATCCAAATTAGATGTTTTTGGATATTCTGTTTTGTTTAGTTGTGGAAAACTCTCTTTAATGTATAATTCAATTCCGGTTGGACATGGAATTTTATGTGATGGTTTATATAAAATTTCATTGAATGATGAGTTTGCACAATCTTTATTATCTCTGCATTCGAATGTTGGTATAAAACGTGGCTTAATAAATGAAAAATCCTCAATCTTGTGGCATAGACGACTGGGGCATATCTCCAGGGATAGAATTATAAGATTAGTGAAGACTGGAATTTTGGATAACCTAGACTTCACTGATTTTGATGTGTGTGTGGATTGCATAAAAGGAAAGCAAACCAAACACACTAAGAAAGGTGCCACAAGAAGTAAAGAACTCCTGAAAATAATTCATACAGATATTTGCGGACCACTCTCCATTCCATGTTTTACTGGAGAGAGATATTTCATTACCTTTATAGATGATCTGTCACGTTATGGTTATGTGTATCTAATTAATGAAAAGTCTCAGGCTGTTGACATCTTAGAGGTGTTCATTACAGAAGTCGAGAGACAATTAGATAGAAAGGTTAAAATCATAAGATCAGATCGAGGTGGTGAATTTTATGGTAGATATGATGAGTCAGGACAACATCCTGGTCCATTTGCCAATTTCTAGAAAAGCATGGCATTTGTGCTCAATACACAATGCCAGGTACGCCTCAGCAGAACGGTGTTGCTGAAAGGCGGAACCGAACACTTATGGATATGGTTAGGAGCATGATGAGCTTCTCAAATGTACCCAATTCATTGTGGAATGAAGCCTTAAAGACTGCTATGTATATCTTGAACAGGGTTCCTAGTAAGGCTGTCCCAACAACTCCTTTCGAGTTGTGGACTGGTAGGAAACCCAGTTTAAGACATTTACATTTTTGGGGTTGTCCAGCAGAGGCTAGAATATATAATCTACAAGAAAAGAAATTAGACTTAAAAACAATATCTGGGTATTTCATTGGTTATCCAGATAAGTCTAAGGGATACAAATTTTATTGTCCTAACCATAGTACAAGAATAGTTGAAACTGGTAATGCCAGATTCCTGGAAAATGATGAAATTAGTGGGAGTGCTGAACCAAGAAAGGTAGATCTTGAAGTGGTAAGGGTAAATATCCCAATACACTTTCCTTCAAGAGAGATTGTTGTCCCTCAGCTTGATCATCAAGTTGAGATTCCAGAACAACAAGTTAATGTTGGTTCACCACTCCATGAAGATATTCCCATTAAAAATATCGTAGAACCACCACAACCGACAGCTTTGAGAAGATCTCAAAGGGAAAGAAGATCTGCCATTTCAGATGATTATGTGGTATATCTACAGGAATCTGACTATGATATTGGGATAAATAAAGATCCAGTTTTATTTTCACAAGCCATAGAATGCAATGATTCTAGTAAATGGGTTGATGCTATGAAAGATGAGTTAAAATCTATGGACCAAAATCAAGTCTGGGATCTCGTTGAATTGCCTTATAACTGTAAGAAAGTCGGGTGTAAATGGGTCTTTAAGACCAAGCGCGACTCTAAAGGCAATATCGAACGATATAAGGCTAGACTTGTGGCCAAAGTTTCACTCAGAAAGAAGGCATTGACTATA
Organism: Agave tequilana; assembly: GCA_038442645.1. Taxonomy (NCBI): domain Eukaryota; kingdom Viridiplantae; phylum Streptophyta; class Magnoliopsida; order Asparagales; family Asparagaceae; genus Agave; species Agave tequilana. Next base: position 67,890 of record JAVJIF010027796.1, read on the forward strand.
CAGAGACCTTCTCTCCAGTATCAAAGAAGGATTCTCTTAGAATCATTATGGCACTAGTAGCTCATTATGATTTGGAGTTACATCAAATGGATGTGAAAACTGCTTTTCTAAATGGAGATTTGGATGAGGATATCTACATGGAGCAACCTGAAGGGTTCGCAATTAAAGAACAAGAACACTTGGCTTGCAAATTAAAGAAATCTATATATGGACTTAAACAAGCTTCCAGGCAATGGTATATAAAGTTTAACGATACCATTACCTCTTTTGGATTCACAGAAAACACTGTTGATCAGTGTATATATCTAAAGATCAGTGGGAGCAAGTTTATTTTTCTGGTTCTGTATGTAGATGACATCTTGTTAGCCAGTAGTGATCTTGGTTTGCTGTATGAAACTAAAAGCTATCTTACCAAGAATTTTCAGATGGTTGATATGGGTGAGGCAAATTATGTTATTGGCATAGAGATCTTCAGGGATAGATCTCAAGGATTGCTAGGATTGTCTCAGAAAGGGTATATCAATCGAGTCTTGGAAAGATTTCATATGGAAATGTGTTCAGTCAGTCCTGCACCCATTCAGAAGGGTGACAGATTAAGTGGTAGCCAGTGTCCCAGAAATGACTTAGAAAAGGGTCAAATGCAGAAAGTTCCGTATGCATCAGCTGTTGGGAGCTTGATGTATGCAAGCACTTGTACCAGGCCAGATATCAGCTTTGCTGTTGGGATGTTGGGAAGATACCAAAGCAATCCAGGAATGGAGCACTGGAAGTTGGCTAAGAAGGTTATGCGGTATCTTCAAGGGACAAAGGACTATATGCTCACATACAGGAGATCAGATCAGTTGGAGGTGATCGGCTATTCAGACTCAGATTTTGGTGGTTGCCCAGATAGCAGGAAGTCTACCTCAGGATTTATTTTCTTGCTAGCAGGTGGGGCAATCTCGTGGAAGAGTGTGAAGCAGTCCATTATTGCTTCATCCACGATGGAGGCTGAGTTCATAGCTTGTTTTGAGGCCACAAATCATGCATTATGGCTAAGGAATTTTATCTCAGCACTTGGTGTAGTTGACTCTATTGCCAAGCCGCTGACGATATATTGTGACAATACAGCAGCTGTATTCTTCTCTAAGAATGGTAAGTACTCTAATGGTTCTAGACACATAGAACTTAAGTACTTGGTGGTTAGAGAAAGAGTTGAGAAACAAAAGGTGTCAATTGTAAGTTTAAGTACCACTTAATGGTTGCTGATCCAATGACAAAGGGATTGCCTCCAAAGACATTCAAGGAACATGTTGTAAGAATGGGTCTTTTGGGCAATCTGTAATGTGTATTTTGGTACTTATGTAATTGACATTATTGTACAAATAAAAGTTTTGTTTCTGTGTTTCCTGTTATCCAATTATGTGTGCACATATTATGTTTGGATGTATGTTAAACAGGAAATGTCTTTATAAGACAATTACAGGGGTCATTATGGTTATGGACTCAATTAGTAAGGGTTATCAATGTTGTGGTACATAGAAGGGAGTATGACATGGATGTTGTATAACCGCTATGACTCGCATTGGTGGTCCAAGCTAATTGCGGTATTATAGTATTTCATATTTGGGCTTATCAGTTATTGTTTGTTTTAAATTCGTGATCACGTGTCAAAGTTTTTCAGTATGGAATCCAATGGAGTCAAAATGTTTTGAAAATGAGTCTTTTCTTTTATTTGTTTTCTAAAGTTTTAACCTAATCGGTTAATGGTCCAAGTGGGAGAACGTTGATCTCATATTAAGATGGACCACTTAACCTAGGTTAATTAACATTGGATTCCTAATTAAAGTAAGCTGATATCATGTATGCCCATATTAAAGTTATATTTGCATAAAGTTTAATTAATCATGTGTGTGGTATTAAGGACTATGATGGGTGGTATTATCACATGATGGTTATTTTGCAATTAAGGCCCACTTCTCTCCTCCTGTAAAGAAAAACAACTTCTCCCCTCCTTTTGGGATCCCATCATCCATTGCAAGAGTTGTGAAAAGACAAGGAGATAGAGAGAAGAAGGTGATTGCAATTAGGGTTTGCAGGATCATTGCAGGAATTGAAGAAAAGGGATCAAGGTCTTCATCCATCCATCATTCTCAATTCATCTATGACTTCCGGTATGTATTTAATTTGTATATGCTTTCAATTCTTGAGATGTATATGATTCTTAGATTCATGGCCATTATTCCGCATTAAATTCTATTTTATTTCCAACAAGAGAGAGAGAGAGAAATGTATATCAGCCTGCAGCTGAGAGAACTCTCTCAGCCTGCGGTGACGTGGCTCAATTTTGTCACCCCACTAACTTGCGGCCCACTTATAGGAAGAAGTTAAATTACCAATACCCCTTATGAAAACTACTCTTTCGGTAACTTTCCTTATTGTTTATTATTATTTGCCAAAAGGCAATTTTTGGATCGCACGTTGTCAGACTTGGGTTATTGTTTATTATTATTTTTACCCCTTTTTTTGCCGCTCTTTATAGGATTTAGGTTATTGTTTATAAATTATTTTCCCCCCTATTTCCTTACCCCTCTTTGTCAGATCTAGGTTCTCCTTTTCAGCCTGCGAGAAACTTTTTTCTGAAAATATAAAATCTTTTCAGATCAATTTTTTCTCCAAAATATTTAATGTCGACGTCTGAGCAGTCTACTGGCGATCTAAATATGGAAGATATTGCATCTGGTTCTACTTTCTCTCAGAATATTGAAAATCTTGAAGGGTTGACATCTTTGCATGCCGATCAACAGGTTTTAATTGTTTCAATTTTTTAAAAACTATTTCTTAAATATTGAATTTTTTCTTTTAGTCTATGTGGTACTGCGACCTATAACACATGTTTTAAAGTTTCAGAAATGCGGCCGTTTAATATTCGGTCGCAATCTTATTTGAAAATAATCTCCGGCTGTGAAATCTTTTTTTTTGGTATGCGTCTTAGGTTGCAGTCTTTAGTAAGGAGTACTATAGATTTCTTAACATACGGATAACTGCGACTTATGTCGCAGTCTGTAGTAAGGAGTAATATAGATTTCTTCTCATACGGATAACTGCGACTTAGGTCGCAGTCTTTAATAAGGAGTAATATAGATTCCATCTCGTATGTGAAATATTTTTTTTTTTTGACTGCGACTTAGTTCGCAGTCTTTAGTAAGAAGTAAAATAGATTTCTTCGTTGCGACTTAGGTCGCAGTCTTTAGTAAGAAGTAATATAGATTTCTTATCATACGGATGACTGCGACTTTGGTCGCAGTATTTAATAAGAAGTAATATAGATTTCATCTCTTATGCGACCTTGGTCGCAGTTATATAACTTATATTTTAGACGTGTGATATCTAAAAAATATTTATATTCATGTAATTCGTGTAATTGTTTTTTGTAGGATATGAATGCACATGGAGAAATGTCTGGAAGCTCAGATAAGTTTATAGGGAAACAGTTCCTGTCTGATATGAAAGCATACAATTTCTACAATTCTTTTGCAAGGAATAGAGGTTTTAGCGTGAGAAGAAAAGGTACAGATAAGTCACGGAAGCCTCCTTATGAGATTATTTGCAGAAAATTTTGCTGCAACAAGGAAGGTGTGAAGAAGTTGTGTGACAAAAGACAAGAGGGGCTTACAGTGCATCATCGAATTGACACTATAGTAGCTTGTCCTGCTGAGATGCATGTCCGTCTTCGTTTATTTTTTGACAGAAGATATTGGGTTATCACAAAATTTGTTGTTGTTGTGTTAATGGTGGTGGTAGATGGTGGTGGTGGTGTTGTGGTGGTGGTGGTGGTGATGTTGGTGGTGTTGGGGAGTTGGAGAAGGAGGAGGAGATGGTGATGGGTTGGTTGGAGTGGAGGAATTTGTGGAGGAGGAGGTGAATTTTGAGAAGATGAAGGTGGAGGTGAGATGGGTTATGGTGAAATTGGAGAAGGAGGTGGGGTTTTTGAGGTTGATGGAAGTGGAGAAGTGAATAGGAGGTGTGTGGGAGGGGGTGGCTGGCCTAGGGAGTGGTGGTGCGGCAGTGGCTCCGGTGGTGGAGCGGCGGTGGAGAGTTGGGTTTGGTTTTGGTTGAAGATGAAGTGGGATTTGAAAAATTGAAAGGAGAAAGATGGAAAATGAGAGGCTTTAATGGAGATTTAGGAATTTGATATGATGAATGGGGATGGAGGGGAGTGGGTTGCTCAGCCATCATTCCCTGCTGCGGCTTGCGTTGGCTTGAGAGAAGAGGTGGAGTGGAGGAGAAGAAAAGAAAGAAGAAAAAGAAAGAAAAAGAAAAGGAAATGGGAAAATTTAAAAGAAATGAAAAGAAATAGTAAAAAAATTATAAATAAATATTTTTTTAAATAATAAAATGAATAAAATATTCTAGGAGTAATAAGTAGAGGATTTGAGAGGGAAAAGCAAGAAAAAGAAAGAACGGCAATTATATTATTATTTTAATAAGGCGAAATTTGACTGTTTCAGAATCGTTTTGAAAATTTTTAAAAATAGAAAATATTATTTTAAGATACCTGGTGAAATCGTTTTGAGAAATTCAATATAGATTTCAAATTAAAAATCTTGGAATCTTCCGGCGATACCGGTCGACACCAAAATCGGTCAAATTTTGATAAATTTAGAAAATTCTCAAAAAATGTTTTTAGATAGAAAATGATATTCTAAGATATACTGTGAAAGCCGTTTTTGAAAATTCAATCCCATTTGAAAACTAAAAATCCAGGAATCAGTCAGCGATGCCGACCGACACCGGGTTTTGGAGATTTTGCAGAAAAATTTCAAAAAAATTTCAAAAAATCATGAAAAATCTAAAATATTAGAAAACAGTCTCTGAAACTGAAATCGATCAAATCGACTATCAGAAATGCTAATTCGAGCAATGCACTAGGTTCGGGCCCCCGGTTCAGACTAGGACTGACTCCGAGTCCACGAATCCAAATCCAATAGAAAACAATCACACTAATAATCATAAAATAAAAACAAATACAAGATAAATCAAAGAAATATGTTAGAAAAATCAGAATACGTATCTGCGTACGTATTCCAGGGACGGGGTGTTACAGAGATCGTGTGTCGATTTCGCCGAGATCGTGTGTCGATTTCGTCTGATGCGCGCAAGCCGAGATCGTGTGTCGATTTCGCCGAGATCGTGTGTCGATTTCGCCAGGTGATAGACTGGGGTACGTTGGAGATCGGCTCAGATTTGGAAAATCTTCGCCAAGGTGGAGAATTGTTGGAAAGAGAGAATATTGCTAAGAGAGAATATTGCTAAGGAAGTTGACATGAATCGTCGAGGGGTCGTCGAGTGATCGCCGAGGAAGTCGACGACGAAGACGAAGGGAAACAGCAGCAGAAAACAAGCCAACAGCAGCAGAACAGGCTCAGCGGTCGACCGGCCCGGTCGACCGCACGTGCACAGGGTCAGAGAGCGGTCGACTGGTGGATGGGATCGGTCGACCGAAAGCTTGACTGTAAGTGCCCAACTCTCTGTTGGGCACACGGTCGACCGAGCGGTCGACCGTAGAAGAAGTCGGTCGACCGCCCGGTCGACCGACCTGCGGGTGCGGGCTGCGACTTGCAGGTTTGGAAACCTGTTGTATTTAAGGGGTTGGCTATTTTCTAGGGTTTGTATCTTGTAGAAGATCCAAGAAAAGGGATTTGCTGGAGCTCTCTTGCATTAAAAGAGGCTGTTAGCAAGTGTAATCATCTTCCTGGTAATTAATCTTTCCATTGGATTGCCCCGAGGACGTAGGCGTTGAGGCCGAACCTCGTTAAAGTTGTTGTTTGCGTGTGCTCTTTCTCCGGTGATTGTTTTTGTACTGCTTGGGATTATTCTCTGTGCTTGGGGAGATTTGTGAGATCCTCTATCGGGTTGTTGTGGCTAGCGCGGGCACAACACACACACACACACATATACACACACACACACACAGTGTGTGTGTACGTACACACACACACAAATATGTATATGTATATGTATGTGTGTGTACACACACACACACACACACAGATACGTGTACACACACACACACATACACACGCACATATATATCGACAGTTTTTGTTGCTTGTTGACAGACTGAGCCGTATTTTTTCTCTGTTGTGTATGATCGACAAACCTATCGACCGCCACATTGTTTTCGATTTCACAACAAAGATTCGCGGGGGTGGTGGGTGTTGGAAGTGCCAGGAACTGAGAGCTTTGAAAAATAAAACCTTATTTTATTGGAAATTTGAGAAATGATGTAAGGGCGGACGGAAGAACCGTTGACAGTCACTTCAGTGTCGCCGGTGCGCCTGCGCCTCTGCTGGATGATCACACTGTCACCGAATTTAGTCAGTTACGTGGGACCCACAAATTGGACAGAGGCACACACAGTTCCACATTGAAATAATCGTGCTCCAGCTGCTGCTCCTTTGACGAAGCGACGGAGTTTTCAAGCCCAGAATTCAAATTTGATGAAGGCAAGGACTCACCTTGAAAACTCCATCACCATCTCCCATTAAATCTCCATGTATTCTTCAACTCTTAGTTGAGTTGTTCTCTGAGAGAGAGAGAGAGAGAGAGAGAGATTCCATGGCTGCAACCTCGAGCATGGTGGTTGGAGGAAGTGTTGCTTCATCCAATTTGAAGCAGTACAGTGGGCTGAGGCCATTATTGGGAAGCAACCAGGTGGCTCTCAGGACACCAGTAGGGTCTTCACCTTCTGTGAAAAGTGAGTTCTTTTGACTCCACAGTTCATAAGTTTTTGAAATAATCAAGATGAATTTTGTGATTTACAGGATCAAAATCAACTTAAGGTTGCTCATTTTAGTCATTTCTTGTAAGCATATTCTTAAAGTTACCAAACTTTGATAGCTAGATTTCATCAAATGATACATGCGAACTCTACCTTGTCATCTGTGTAACAATTTCAGGGGAAAAAAGGAGGAGGAAATTGTAGCTTCAATAATATTGTATTCAGTAGTTATCAAATGGGAGTTATGTACTTAGATAAGATGTGTTTTCTGCTTCTCCAGCTCTAAAATGCCAAAGGATCAGAGCAATGGCTTCCCCTACTGTTTCAGCTCCGAAACGGGAGACAGATCCCAAGAAGAGGATCGTGATTACAGGAATGGGCCTTGTCTCTGTCTTCGGCAGCGACATTGACACATTCTACAACAAGCTCTTGGAGGGGCAAAGCGGGATCAGCCTTATCGACAGGTTCGATGCCTCTGCCTTCTCTGTGAGGTTTGGGGGTCAGATACGCGACTTCTCTAGCAAAGGGTACATCGATGGGAAGAACGACCGCAGGTTGGATGACGCGTGGAGGTATTGCCTTGTTGCTGGTCGAAGAGCTCTTGACGATGCCAATCTTGGAACAGAAGCCTTGGACAGTGTAAGCTATGCAATAACTTTTCTTTCTCATGATATGGATCATTGAATGAAGTCGTGACACACGATATTTTCTTATCTCAGATGGACAAATCAAGAATCGGAGTGCTGGTAGGCTCGGGTATGGGAGGTTTAACTGCGTTCACCAGCGGAGTGGAGTCATACGTCCTGAAGGGATACAAGAAGATTTCTCCTTTCTTCATTCCTTACTCAATCACAAACATGGGATCGGCGTTGCTTGCTATAGACACAGGTCTCATGGGGCCGAACTACTCAATCTCAACAGCCTGTGCGACCGCAAACTACTGCTTTCACTCTGCAGCCAACCACATCAGAAGGGGAGACGCTGACATTATGGTCGCTGGGGAACAGAGGCCGCAATTATGCCAACTGGCATTGGTGGTTTCATTGCGTGTCGGGCACTTTCCCAGAGGAACGACGAGCCTGAAAAAGCTTCTAGGCCATGGGACAAGGGCAGGGATGGCTTCGTCATGGGAGAAGGAGCCGGTGTGCTGGTAACATGTACCACTTAGCTCCATTATCATGTACCAATCCCTTTTCTTATTAGATTATAACATAGAACATAACTTGAATTGTTTGAAAATTTTTACATAGATTATGGAGAGTCTGGAACATGCGAGGAAGAGGGGAGCAACTATTGTTGCAGAGTATCTAGGAGGCGCGATAACATGTGATGCTCATCATATGACTGATCCTCGCAAAGACGGTCTAGGAGTTTCTTCTTGTATTCAGAAAAGTTTGGAAGACGCCGGGGTCTCCCCTGAGGAGGTAAATGGTCATCTAATACGCAAAATATACTCTTTCCTTCTTTTGCATAGTATGTGCATTTTATCTTGGTGGATTCGGATGGATGTTTAACTCCAATTATTTTTCAGGTGAATTATGCCAATTGTCATGCAACATCAACACTTGCCGGAGACTTGGCAGAGGTTAATGCCATAAAGACGGTTTTCAAGGACACATCTGAGCTGAAAATGAATGGAACAAAGGTAAGCCATCAACACTTGTCTGTAACTTTCTCCAGCTGTTTTGGACTTCAAACACTAAGATGATTTACATGATCAGATCAATTGTAAATAGTTTGCTCTAATCATTGAAGGGAGATGATGAAACTTGGGAAGGTTCTCTTTATTGACCAAAATTTATAAAGAATATCAGTATACAGAGTTTATTAGTTCATCATTGGTTTTGCTTGTGTTCTTCAAGATATAGATGATAGAACAATCACTGATGCTATGATGATTGCATTTATTGGATTTCCTTGTTTCGTATAGTTAGATGAAGAGTTTTGAAAGGGTAAACACAAACTGGAAATAAAATTTTCTTTGTCCACTGTTTTTGTAAATACTATGCATTCCCCTTCAAATGTTACCCAAGATCATCTAGAAGATTATCAGACATGATAAATAACTGAATTATTTTCTATTGTTGTGATCACTATCTTTCTTGATCCGCAGTCGATGATCGGACATTGCCTTGGTGCTGCTGGTGGATGGAGGCCATAGTAACAATCAAAGCCATCAACACTGGCTGGCTTCATCCAACTATTAACCAAGATGTAAAATTCCTTACCCTCTCAAGTTTTTTTCTTTCAATTTTTTCTCGCAACATGTATTGTACGAGTCACTTGCTTAATTTCTTCGAATTGCATTTTCTGCAGAACTTGGAGCCCCAAGTCACAATTGACACAGTGCCAAAT
>JAVJIF010027797.1:0-49736 GCA_038442645.1 Agave tequilana
AAACTAGGATACCTAAGTCTTCTTGACGATCTTCAATCTTCAAGCCGACTCGATCCCAAACGTGATCCACGAGCTAGGCTATGTATGATCTTGATGCTCGGCCCTGGAATCACCAAGTGAAAGCTTCCAAACACTTCTTTTTGAAGCAATCACCAACTAATATCTTGATCAATGATCTGTAACTAAAATCACAAGAATATTAGTAAACATAACTACATGAGTTAATCATCATCAAAACTAGAGAGGAAGGCCTTCGGGCCAACAGATGCATCCATATATGTGTCCATCAAGTCCAAGTACATCCACCATCAAGGCACCATCCCTCTCACGTCGTGTGAGAGCCCTCACCTACATCAAAAACACACGGTGGGGGTTTTGGTACCCATTTTCTTTTGGGTCCTTGGGGGTTAGTCTTGTAAGGCACCCAAACATTTTTATTAGCAAAATTTACAAAACTTTGCTAAATGGCCTTTGCGGCCACAATGTGTACACTTATACACCTTAGTATGCTTATGTGGGTGAGTGTTATCATGACATGCAACATAAGCATATGCATGATGAGGGTGATGTGCATGAACATGTGGAGTTTGTTTCTTTGAAAACAAAGACTCTAATCTAGAATGGTTAAATGCACATGAGCTCAAGGTGGAGCTCAAACAATCCACTTTATTTTTCAAAACATTTATCTCATTTGTGGTGCATGTAAAGCATGATGAGATATAAAACTATTTTTCTTATTCTTTTTAGAAACAAATTCTTTTTCTTTTTTACAAATTTTCTTTTCAAAGAAGTGTTTTCATTAAAAGCAACTTCCTTTTGTTTTTCCACCAAAGCAATTTCATTTTTCAAAATAGTGTTTCCTTCACAAAGATTATTTAATTTGGACATCAAGGAAACATTTTCGTTTTTCAAATCTTCTTTTTCTTTTTCTAAACATGCAATCTTATTTTTAAATGAATCATTTTCTTTTTTCATGCAAACAAAATCCTTTTTCAAATTTTTATTATTTTTCTTAATCATGTCATATTTCTCAAGCAATAGTTGACAAAAAGATGTGAGCTCATCATATGACATGTCTTCATCATCTAACTCGGATTCGGTGTTTACCTCAAGGGGGTTATCCCCTTGGACCATATAGCACTTGTTGGAGACGTCACTTCCAACATCCGAATCGCTCCCGGCATAATATAGATCCTTTTCACCAAGGGAGGTGATGATGTTCCAAGCTACAAAAGCCAAATCAACATTAGAAACCCTAGATAAATATTCATCATTTAGGGTTGACTTTAAAGCATGAATAGCTTTGGCATTAGCCTCAAGATTCTTGCCATTTAAACAATAATCATTAGTGATGGCAAGGTAAACATGAATGCCTAGGGCCTTGAGGTACAAGTGAAATACACCTAGGGGGGGTGAATAGGTGTAATTGCTAATCTAATGATCTTTTTAAACTTAATAGAATGAGTGATGCAACGATCTCTCAAAACACGACTAAGAGCCGAATACCCCGTGAGAGGTTCTGAACTCCTTCCTCCCAATTCCCCTTAAAATGGGTTAGAGGTGCGCAATGCAACCGTGTTGTATGAGATATGATCGATCAAGAGATGGATGAAATGCTATGATGAAGTACACACAATCAACAACACAAGTAAAATAAACAAGAGAAGATTGCACAAGTAAGGGTTAATTCTCAAGCAAATAATTGAAGACAATATAAAGCAAGAGAAAAGTAAAGCAAGATGACGCAAGGCAATCGCAAACACAATTGATTTGTTTCGAGGTTCGAGCCACCGCTCTAGTCCCCGCCTTCACCTCCGTGAAGGGTTTCCACTATCCACCGAGGATGCCGTACAAGTTTGGTCTACCGAAGACCCCAAGCCCTTAGCTTCACAACTTACAAAGAACTCCACCTAGGAGTTGTCTCCACGAGAACAAGAATCACAAGAACAAGAGTGATCACAACTAGATCACTAAACTCTTCCTCAAACACTTTTACAATTCTCACTCTTTTTACAACTTCACTATAGTATGAGTAATGGATTTTTGGCTCTATGAAGTGTGGTGAGAAAACTTCAGTTGTAGAGTGATATTGGCAATCAAACACAACTGAAAAACAAACTTTAAAAGAGTTGGAAATGAAAGCTTTGAAACAATTTTTTCTCTTTCTCTTGAAAACAATGAAAAACAAGGATTTTTCTAGGTGAATAACAAAGACCTATTGCCCTCTATTTATAGGGAGAGAATAGGTTAAAAATCTTTTCTTTTCACCTAATTTGACCTGCAAAAGGCCTCCAACAACTCTCTAAAACTCTGTTAAAGAAGAAAAAGAAAACAGTTTTTCAGACTTTCCCAAAGAGGAAAGAGCCGTTGGGCTCTTGCAGGCGTAACGGTCGACCGCCGGTCGACCGTTTGCCTAGTTGGCAAAGAGCCGTTGGCGCTCCGGTCGACCGTACGGTCGACCGACCTCTTTGAGGAAACACAGTTTCCTTATACCGGTCGACCGGGCGGTCGACCGAAACAAACCGAGAGTGGCCTGCTTACAGTCGGTCGACCGGGCCGGTTGACCGACAGACGTGCACAAACGTGCACGTCCTGACACAGGCGCCGGTCGACCGGGCGGTCGGCCGGTCAACCTGAAACAGGGAAATCTGGCAGATTTTGGGAGTTGGAAATTTTGTGAGAAAATATTTTGAGATACTTATAACTAAGTATTATGCAAAAATAGTCTATACACATGTTTTAAACAAGATATTCAATTTGTAAAAAATTTGGGTACAAGTATATATAAACTTAGGCATAAAACTTAGAAACAAACATTTTTACAATAGAATTTTGTAAAGGAAAAATGTGTGTGTGTATCCTAGAGCCAAATATCATATACTCAAACTTTAACATTCTATTCTTACAAAGTTCTAAGGACTTCAAGGCTTCAAGAGGGGCTTTCTCCACTTGATCTTCAATTTTGCATTTTGAGCCCAATTTGAGTTATCTTGAGTCCAAATCACCTTCCTTTAGGGAAGAAAACACCTATGCAAGATAGAAAACCTGAAACACACTTAAACAACAAATAATATTAGTACAAATAACTAATATGTTTTGTAATCATCAAAACACACTAAAAACGGGTTGATTGTAACCTTGGGCCAACAATCTCCCCCTTTTTGATGATGACAAAACATATAAGTTATTTAAACAAATAAAGGAAGAAGAGCTTGGAAAGCTCCCCCTCAAACAATGCTATGTAAAAAAATAACTATGAGTGAGATACATGAAGCATTGAAAGCATTGAAAAACACAATATTTTTGTCAAAAACTTAAATACCAATTAAACTTATACTTTTTCTCTTAAACTTATAGTTTTAATCTTTTTCTCCCAAAACTCAAGTAAATAAACAAAAACTCAAACTATAAGCAAACTTATTTCTTTTTCTCCCCCTTTTTGTCATACATCAAAAAGGGTTAAAATCAAAACAAACAAAACACCAAAATAGAAATATTTTAAGAATCTATCATGCAAACATTCAACTCACCACAAATAAATGAAAATCTAGCATAATCTAGAGGTTTAGTAAAAATATCGGCAAGTTGAAAATCGGTAGAAACATAATCAATATCAATATCACCTTTCTCATAATGATCTCTAAGAAAGTGATACCTAATGTCAATGTGTTTGGTTTTACTATGTTGATTTGCATTCTTTGTCATGTGAATAGTACTAGTATTATCACAAAATATTTTAACATGATCAAAGTGTAAATCATAGTCAAGGAGAGTATGTTTCATCCAAAGAACTTGTGCACAACAAGCTCCGGCTGCAACATACTCCGCCTCGGCGGTTGAAAGGGCTACCAAATTTTGCTTTTTGGAAGACCACGATACAAGACAATTACCTAAGAATTGACATGTTCCACTTGTGCTCTTCCTATCTACCCTACAACCCGCATAGTCGGCATCCGAAAAACTCGTCATTGAAAATTGGCCGGTTTTCGGATACCACAAACCCATTTCAATAGTGCCCTTTAGGTATCTAATTATGCGTTTAACCGCAATTATGTGAGATTCTTTAGGACAAGATTGAAAACGTGCACAAAGACAAACGGAAAACATAATATCCGGCCTACTAGCCGTCAAATAAAGCAAGCTACCTATCATGCTTCTATAAAGTTTAATGTCTACACTTTTACCTTGTTCATCCTTGTCAAGCTTGGTAGTTGTTGCCATGGGAGTTTTGCTTACTTTCGATCCTTCAAGCCCAAACCTTTTGATTAGTTCCTTTGTGTACTTGGCTTGATTGATGAAGATCCCATCCTTCTTTTGCTTGATTTGGAGTCCAAGGAAATAGTTGAGTTCCCCCATCATAGACATTTCGAATTCATCCTTCATGCATGATTCAAAAGCTTGGCAAAGAGATTCATTAGTAGAACCAAAAATAATATCATCTACATAAATTTGCACAATGAGTATATCATTTTCTACATGTTTTGTAAACAAGGTTGTGTCAATTTTACCTTTCTTAAAACCATTTGAAATCAAAAATGAAGAAAGTCTTTCATACCAAGCCCTAGGGGCTTGTTTTAAACCATAAAGAGCTTTATCTAATTTAAAAACAAAATCCGGATGTGTAGGATCAACAAACCCGGGGGGTTGTTCAACATACACTTCCTCTTCAATAAAACCATTTAGAAAAGCACTTTTAACATCCATTTGAAATAATTTAAAATCTTTATATGAGGCAAATGCTAGTGTCATCCGTATGGCTTCAAGCCGTGCTACGGGTGCAAAGGTTTCTTCAAAATCGATTCATTCGATTTGAGTGTAACCTTGGGCAACTAACCTAGCTTTATTCCTAACAACGTTACCCGATTCATCCAACTTGTTCTTAAAGATCCACTTAGTACCAATTGTTGGTCTATCGTGGGGCCTAGGAACAAGGTGCCAAACTTGGTTGCGCTCAAATTGATTGAGTTCCTCTTGCATAGCTAGCAACCAATATGAATCGGCCTCGGCTTCGAGGACGTTCTTGGGTTCAACATGAGAAATAAATGCATAATGTCCACAATAGTCATGAAGTTTAGAGCGAGTTGTTACCCCTTTTGATACATCACCTATGACGAGGTCCTTGGGATGATGTGGATTGTATCTCCAATCCTTTGGAAGTTGTTGAGTGGGCTCTTCTCCATTTGTTTGATCTTCATTTCCTTGAGCCTCTTGTATTTTAGCTTCACTTCCTTCATCATCCTTTGGCTTGTCTCCCATAGTAGGTGTATCCTCCAAGGTCACTTTCTCCAAGCCTTCATGCAAAGCATCTATTTCTACAACATTCTTAACAAACAAGTTAGATTCCTCAAACTTAACATGTATAGATTCCTCAATAGTCAATGATGACCTATTGAAGACTCTATAAGCCTTACTAGTACTAGAATAACCCACAAATATAGCCTCATAAGATTTAGGATCAAATTTTCCTAAATTATCTTTTGTATTTAAAACAAAACATTTGCATCCAAAAACTTGAAATATGAAACATTTGGTTTTCTATAAAAGAACATTTCAAAAGAGGTTTTTGTAGTATTTTTACACAAGAAAACACGATTTGATATGTAGCATGATGTATTAACGGCCTCGGCCCACAAATAATGTGGTAGACCGTATTCACTAAGCATTGTCCTAGCCATCTCTTGCAAAGTTCGATTTTTTCGTTCAACTACTCCATTTTGTTGTGGAGTTCTAGGACAAGATAGTTCATGCTTTATTCCATGTTCTTCACAAAAAGTGGTAAAGGGTTGGTTAATGATTCACCTCCTCTATCACTTCTTATTCTTAAAATCGAAACATCTTTTTCTTTTTCAACTCTTTTCTTAAAAGTTTGGAAATACGAAAATGCTTGATTTTTATGCTCAAGAAAGAAAACCCAAGTAAAACGTGAAAAATCATCAACTAAAACAAATGCAAATCTATTCCCACTTAGACTTTTGGTTTGTGTAGGGCCAAATAAATCCATGTGGATTAACTCCAAAGGACGTGATGTCATGATATCCTTAATTGACTTGAAAGAAGACTTAGTTTGTTTCCCAAATTGACATGCGTCACAAACTCGGTCTTTTTCAAAATTCAAACAAGGAATACCTTTCACCATTTCCTTTGTGTTAAGCCTAGATATGTGGTCAAAAGAAATGTGGCCTAATCTTCTATGCCACAACCAAGAGTCGTCATCGAGGGCTTTTAAACATGTTATATTACAAGACATATTTAACATATCTATCATATAAACATTACTTTCACGAAAACCGGAAAACACACAAGCATTAGAAATTCTATCAATTACTTTACAAACAACATTATCAAAAACTACATCAAAACCTTTATCACATAATTGACTAACACTCAAGAGATTATACTTGAGGCCGTCAACTAAAACTACATTCTCAATTAAAGGGGATGTGCCAAGTTTTACATTACCAATACCGATGATTTTACCCTTGGCGTCATCTCCGAAGGTGACGGTGCCACCTTCATGGTATCTTGATAGGGTTGCAAAGTTGTTGATATCCCAAGTCATGTGCCTTGAGCAACCACTATCAAGATACCACAATCCTCTACGTCGTTGGGCTTTGGAAGGTACCTATATCATTTAACAAAGTTGTTGACTTTGGTACCCAAACTTTCTTGGGTCCTTGAAAGTTAGTGTTTCGAACCCAAACATTATGAAAAGATGCACTTAGTCTATCATAGCAAAAATTGGCTAAGTGTCCTTTCCGCCCACAATGTGAACATGAGAACACTCTTCCATACATGAATGCATGATGAGTGTGTGAAGTGTGAGCATGCTTTGGGGGTTTGCCACGATATAAAGGTTGTGTGGTATGAACATGAGCATGAGCATTATGAACATTTTCTTAGAGGCTTGTTTCTTAGGGAACATAGCCTCAATCTTTTTCTTATCAAACTCACTACACTTTTTCAAAACAATACCTAAAGAATCTATTCTTTCCTTAAGCATGGTAATCTCATTAGCATCAACACATGGGGACTTGCCTTTACAAGAAGTCTTATATTTATCAAATTCATTTTTAGTGGAAACCAAAGTAGAATGCAAGTCATTATTTTCTTTAGAAAGATTTACAACTTGAAGACTAAGAGATTCATTTTCCTTTTTCATTTTTAAATATTTTTTCTTTAAGAAGTCATAATTGTGAGACAATTCTACAAAAGCTTCTCCTAACTCATCCATAGAAAGTTCATCATTAGGAGAAGTGGAAGGGGTTACCTTGCTTGTGCTTTCATTTGCCATGAAGCACATGTTGGCGGTATCAATCTCCTCGGATTCGCTCTCGGAATCCCATGTAGCTTTCATTGCCTTCTTCTTGTGAGGCTTCTTTGAGGTGGAGGGCTTCACTTTATCCGGACACTCCGCCACTATGTGTCCCGGTCTTTGGCAATTGAAGCATATGATCTTTCTTTCTTCTTTGCCTCCTTGCCATCTCCTTCTACCTTGGAATTTCGCCTTGTTGTACATCCTCCGGACATTCTTGACAAGAAGTGAGAGCTCTTCGTCATCTTCTTCTTCATCGTCTTCGTCGGAGTGTGTGGATTGGCTTTTGAAGGCTATAGTCTTCTTCTTGGAAGGAGCCATGTCCTCCCTCACTTTCCTCTCCATCTCATGGGTTTTGAGGTTCCCAATGAGACCAATTAGCTCCATCTCCTCCTTGTCATTGAGTTCCTTCAAGGTTGTTGCTTTTACTTCCCATGAAGGAGGGAGAGCCCGGATGATCTTTCTTACTCTTTGATCGTTATCAATAGCATCACCTAGAGAAGAAAGTCCATTAGTAATCTTTGTAAATCTTGTAACCATATCATCTATGGTTTCATTTTCTTGCATGCAAAAATTCTCATATTGGGACCGAAGAAGGTCAATCTTAGCCCTCTTCACTTGTGAGGTCCCTTCATGTGTGACTAGTAAATGTGTCCAAATTTCATATGCGGACTTGCAATGAATAACTCTAGCTATGTCATCATCATTAAGGGCTTGAAGTAGTGCATAGTGAGCCCTAGCATTGGCATCAAATTCTTTGGTCTCTATTTCGGACCAAGTGGATTCATCACCGGGGGGTGCACTAAAGGGTTTGGTCACGGCCTTTGCAACTCGGCTACCTAGAGATTGCAAAAACACGGTCATCTTAACTTTCCATATGGGAAAGTTAAGTCCATCAAACTTAGGGGGTGTCTTAATACCATCGGCCATCTTTACTAAGTGAGAATGAATGAAATGATTAGCAATATTAGGATCTTTCTAGGGTTATTAAGCCAAGAGCCTAGTAACCAAGCTCTGATACCAATTGAAATACACCTAGAGGGGGGGTGAATAGGTGTAATTGCTAATCTAATGATCTTTTTAAACTTAATAGAATGAGTGATGCAACGATCTCTCAAAACACGACTAAGAGCCGAATACCCCGTGAGAGGTTCTGAACTCCTTCCTCCCAATTCCCCTTAAAATGGGTTAGAGGTGCGCAATGCAACCGTGTTGTATGAGATATGATCGATCAAGAGATGGATGAAATGCTATGATGAAGTACACACAATCAACAACACAAGTAAAATAAACAAGAGAAGATTGCATAAGTAAAGGGTTAGTTCTCAAGCAAATAATTGAAGACAATATAAAGCAAGAGAAAAGTAAAGCAAGATGACGCAAGGCAATCGCAAACACAATTGATTTGTTTCGAGGTTCGAGCCACCGCTCTAGTCCCCGCCTTCACCTCCGTGAAGGGTTTCCACTATCCACCGATGATGCCGTACAAGTTTGGTCTACCGAAGACCCCAAGCCCTTAGCTTCACAACTTACAAAGAACTCCACCTAGGAGTTGTCTCCACGAGAACAAGAATCACAAGAACAAGAGTGATCACAACTAGATCACTAAACTCTTTCTCAAACACTTTTACAATTCTCACTCTTTTTACAACTTCACTATAGTATGAGTAATGGATTTTTGGCTCTATGAAGTGTGGTGAGAAAACTTCAGTTGTAGAGTGATATTGGCAATCAAACACAACTGAAAAACAAACTTTAAAAGAGTTGGAAATGAAAGCTTTGAAACAATTTTTTCTTTTTCTCTTGAAAATAATGAAAAACAAGGATTTTTCTAGGTGAATAACAAAGACCTATTGCCCTCTATTTATAGGGAGAGAATAGGTTAAAAATCTTTTCTTTTCACCTAATTTGACCTGCAAAAGGCCTCCAACAACTCTCTAAAACTCTGTTAAAGAAGAAAAAGAAAACAGTTTTTCAGACTTGCCCAAAGAGGAAAGAGCCGTTGGGCTCTTGCAGGCGTAACGGTCGACCGGCCGGTCGACCGTTTGCCTAGTTGGCAAAGAGCCGTTGGCGCTCCGGTCGACCGTCCGGTCGACCGACCTCTTTGAGGAAACACAGTTTCCTTATACCGGTCGACCGGGCGGTCGACCGAAACAAACCGAGAGTGGCCTGCTTACAGTCGGTCGACCGGGCCGGTCGACCGACAGACGTGCACAAACGTGCACGTCCTGACACAGGCGCCGGTCGACCGGGCGGTCGGCCGGTCAACCTGAAACAGGGAAATCTGGCAGATTTTTGGAGTTGGAAATTTTGTGAGAAAATATTTTGAGATACTTATAACTAAGTATTATGCAAAAATAGTATATACACATGTTTTAAACAAGATATTCAATTTGTAAAAATTTGGGTACAAGTATATATAAACTTAGGCATAAAACTTAGAAACAAACATTTTAACATAGAATTTTGTAAAGGAAAAATGTGTGTGTGTATCCTAGAGCCAAATATCATATACTCAAACTTTAACATTCTATTCTTACAAAGTTCTAAGGACTTCAAGGCTTCAAGAGGGGCTTTCCCCACTTGATCTTCAATTTTGCATTTTGAGCCCAATTTGAGTTATCTTGAGTCCAAATCACCTTCCTTTAGGGAAGAAAACACCTATGCAAGATAGAAAACTTGAAACACACTTAAACAACAAATAATATTAGTACAAATAACTAATATGTTTTGTAATCATCAAAACACACTAAAAACGGGTTGATTGTAACCTTGGGCCAACAACAAGGACATCTTAACCTTCCAAATTTGGATGTTAAGAATGTCAAAGGTGGGTGGTGACATGAAGTCCATGGTGTGTGTACAAATAATGTGATTAGCCTAAAAATGAGGATCTTTAACTCTAGGTTGTAAGACCCAAATTCAGAGCACTTGGCTCTGATACCAATTGTAGAATCACCTAGAGGGGGGTGAATAGGTGATGGCTAATCTAATGGTCACTTAATGACAAATAATGCGGAATTAAAAATTATAAAGACCTAAACTAAACTCTTACACTAAACACCACGTATAACACAAGAGTGTTGCCGAATTTCCCGTGAAGGGCTCTGAACAAATCCTCTAGATTCCCCTAGATAAGGGTTGAGGTGTCGCGTTGGCTCTCTTGGTTAAATACAAGTGTTAGCAAACAAACCCAAGCAAGCATAACAATTAAGCACAAATGTATATCATGCATATAAAGATAAAGACAAGATAAGTATGCAAGATATAAACAAGAAGACAAAGAGAGAGAGAGTGAGCAATCGCAAACACAAAGATTTGTTTCGAGGTTCGAGCACACTTGCTCTACATCCCTGCCTTCGACACATGAAGGATTTTCACTATAATCGATCCCACCGGATCACTCGGTGCCGCAACACCTACAAGCTCTCGGACTCTCTAGCCCGTACACACTGCAAGCCCACCGGTTCGCCGAGGCCGCACCTCAAACAAGAAGTTCGCACCTGAACTCGAAACACCGCGAACACACTTGTCCGCCTCCTCAAAGAACAAAGAATAAATCTTTGGTGATCACAACACTTTGATCACCTAAAAACAATCTCACTACAACACTCCTATAGGATGAATGTCAATGGATAGCTCAAGTGTTTATGTGAGAAAACAAGGATGAGAATGTGTGGTGAAAAACACAAGAAAATCTCTTTTGATACACTCTTAATAAACTCTCCTTTTGATTGGAAATATTTGCTCTCAAATATGTGGAGAAAATCTCTTGAAAGGATGGGAAAAACTGGCACAAAAACTCTCCCAAAATCTTGATTAAAACAGCCCCCAAATGCCCCAATTTATAGGGCTGGAAAAACTAGCCGTTGGAGGTCTGTCAGGCCTATCGGTCGACCGCCCGGTCGACCGGCTAACGGTCATATTTCAGACCGTTATGCCATCGGTCGACCGGTCGGTCGACCGAGGCCAGGATACAGAGAGCAGGTCTCTCTGTCCGGTTGACCGCCCGGTCGGCCGGGGCCTTTCCAGAGAGCAGAGTTCTCTGGACGGTCGACCGGTCGGTCGACCGGCCTCCTGCCAGAACTGGCGTGCACGTCTGTGCACGTCGGTCGACCGTGACGGTCGGCCGACTTCAAGCTGTGGTCGACCGTCCCGTCGGCCGGCTGAAGCCAGATTAGAAAACTTAGGGATTTGAAACTTGGTCTTTTTGGTTGAAATAAAATCCCATAAAATACTAAAAAATCTACAAAAATAGTTTTACCAATATACTTTAATAAACAAACATGCTTGCACAAAATCAAGGTATGTTACAAATGATTTGGACTATTTTTGTAATATGAAAATATTTGTTCAAATGAAAACAGTATTTTTCCAAACTAGATTTTTTCAAAACTTGTTTTTCTAAAACTTCTCCAAATACAAAAACAAGATATTTAAACAACTTTGAAAGCATATGGTGTATGGATATGATCCACTACACAAACATGGTGAAATATCTATGTTTTTGACATTAAGCTCTAAATATGGTTTTGGATAAACATATAAACTTAAATACCAAAAATCAAACATGTATTTTCTAACATAGAAAATCTTTTGTAAAAACAAAACTATCAAGAGTGTGTGTGTGTATATATGTACTTGAGCAATCCACCAACTATTCTATCCTTTACATTTTATTTAAAAATAAAATCTTACTAAAACAAACCTAGACTCAAGTCTTCATCTTCTTGAAGTTTTCACTTGAAGCCTTCTCATCTTCTTGACTTGGTCCAAATACGATCCAATGGCTCTTGGATCAAACCGTGCTAGCTCCAAAACTTGACTTCAAATCCTTTGTTGAAGTTATGCACCTACTAAGATCTTGATCATAAATCTGTCACTAATTAAACACAAAATCATTAGTACTATAACTACATGAGTTGATCATCATCAAAACTAGAGTGATGGGCCTTTGGGCCAACAAGTAGTATATTGAGAAGGTGGAGAAAAAAGAAAACGGTTTTATACAAAGAAATTATAAAAAGTGAAAGAGTTGTGAGTTGATGGTATTGTGATCTAAACTAAAAATTAAATGTAAGAAAGTTAAACCTAAAAGAAATACTTACTTACCTCTTTGGTGCATACTTACCTTTGATCCGTATCGACGATTTATCTTGGTTTGAAGGCGAGCGAAGTATGACAAATAGGATCTTTCCCATTCCCGATCTGCACTAAGAAATGAAAGGGAAAGCTACATTAGCATAGGAATGGCTATCCATCACCATAAGCCATCAAAGACACTTGCAAGAGTAAGGCAACTTCGAGGCTATCGGAGTCATTTGGATTCACAAACATAGAAGAGGGAAGCAAATAAAAAAAAGAATAAAGAAGAAAAGAAACTTTGATTTGATTCAAATAACAATAAAAGAAAAGGCTTACTTACACCGGTGTCACCTTTAGTACAAGCTTGATCTCCTTCCTCCATGAAACTCTCCTCTCCTCTCAGTTACATAAATAAAATAAAAATTACATAAAAGAAAATAAAAAAATCTAGGTTATAAACTACAAATAGCCTAACTTCTACTCTCTGCTTGGTCGTCCCCTGTAGTCTCTGAAAACCCAGTATTCAATGTAGAAGATCGTATGAAGATAGGGGAGCAAACGCTCTCCCAACAGATGTAACAAGGCAACAGAAACACGGCTTTAGTCATGTTTTCGCGGCCTAGGTGTGGCCAGATGGCCACACCCGGGGGTTACAACTCCTGATTTAGCGATTTTCCTTTATCTGGTTCTGGATTTCCTATTTCAGCTCCTGAATTTGACGAAACTACCTTTGATCTTCGGCTTTAACCAATTGATTTGAGAAGATTTGTTTTAACTAGTTTTCATCTAATTTTATTTTCTCTGATTTGCCTTGATCTGCCTTGATTTTCTGATTTTGATTAATTCTGAATTTAATCAGAATTTTGATGGGCTTTTGGGCTCGTTTCTCTTCTCTCATTTAGTAATGGGCCTGCATATAAATTAGACAATAAATAGGATTAAAAACAAAGTTTATTATATAATATCTATGAGAATATGATAATAAATATGCAGTATTAGCGACTGATCAATTAACGTAATCCTCTTCTCCTGTTTCTTTAAAAATAAAAAAAATTGACAGTCAGAAAGAAATCCAAATCCAACATTCTTTATCATCCTTTCACCTCTCCTTAGAATCGATCGTGATGGAGAAACCTGTCCAAGGCGTGGAGATTGAGGAGCAGGCTTAGGGAATAAATCCAAGTAAGTAAAATCAATTTTTTATGAATTAAAAATTTATTTTAAAGTGTCAAGATTAAATTTATCTTTCAATGAATTTTCCATCAAAAATTCTTATCTAAAGATCTAGATAAAAATTAATTTGCAATAACAAGAATCTAATGATATAACATGATGAACTTAAATCCCCTAAGATCTAGATAAATTGTATGAACTATAAGTTTATGGTATATCATGTTTAACTTTTTCTTTTCATGAATTTTAGATCTCATCCAAATATATATATATATATATATATATATATATATATATATATATATATATATATATATATATATATATATATAAATATAATAAATTGTACAAATTAAAAAAATTCAATTAAATTGAAATTACCATGCTTAGATTTATATTTCCATGAATCTTTTCTTCATTAAAATTTTTTTTCTAGAATATTAAAAAAAGAATTAGTTTGGATCAAAGAAATTGTATACTAAAAAATTTTACTTCCAAAAAGAAAAGTTTTAGAATCTAATGCCAATAATCTAAATTAAATACATAAGCTAATCTATCAATACATTATTAATGTAGAATATAAAAAAATTTCAAGTTTAGGACGAAAAAGAAATTTCAATGTTAAAATAAATAATAATAAAAAATGAGGACAGACCCACGGTTTGTGCAGCGGGCGGACCAACACCCGGTGTAGACCCGTACCCGGGTGCAAAAGAGCAGGCCCAGTGGCCTGGGCCGCCACTGGCCCAAGCCCCACACACAAAAAAAAGAAAAGAAAAGAAAATCATTGGGCCTGCACTCGACCAGGCTGAGAGCAAACCCTGGGCCAGGTTTTTGGGTCAGGCCAAAAACTGAAAAAAAAATGTATATATATGTATATATTCTGAAGTCCAAATTCAGAAAGCCCAGTTTCAGTCCAGCCCAAATATTATGGGTTTTAATCCATTATAATCCGACCCAATTACAAATCAGACCCGTTAACTTATTGAAAAATAATTTTATGGACTAGATAAAATTTGAAAAAAATAAGTAAAAATAGGGATAATCATTTAGATGACCATAGAACCTATTGAAAAATTTTGGGAGTATTTACATGTCATATTGGACTGAACCACTGCCTTCAAAGTTGAAACCCGCTATTTCAAAATTTAGACCCGTTAAGAAATTTTCATGTTTTTAACCATTTAAATCCCACAAAATTAGTAAATAAAATCTAAATAATCCTATAAACTCAATACATCATCATACAACCCTGTTTTAAGATCTGAACCATTCGTAATTAATTAAAAATACAGAATAACATCAAATAGAGTATCTTATGTAAAATTCGTTAAATTCTAATTCGAATATATATTAATGTAGATTTCTTCAATTGGTGTTTAGACGCGTGATAGCCCAGGTGAGTGTTCTTTTACTCACTTAATATATATCATATTGTTTATTTTGGGATGTCTATTTGTTGCAATTATTGAATAGTTAATTTAGTAAATTGATTGTTGAATTTTCCAGAGTTTAGAAAATTGTAAGATTATAAATATTAGTGTTATATAAAAGAATTATTAAATATTTTGAAATCACCAAATTCCTCTTAATTAGGATTCAGTTGAATTATTTATTAGAAATGAAAATTTTTAAAATTGTGAAATTGTCATTTATTGGAAAATATTTAAAAGTAGTTAAAATTGTTGAAATTACAGAAAAGGAATGTGATATTGGATTCTCATATTATATATTGACTTTATAGTAGAAATTGGCATATTGTATTGGATCATAAGAACATTGAAAAAGAGATCATGTTACCATTGTCACTGGGTAAGATATTATTTTATTGTCACACATCCATTGTTATTGTTATTGTTCATACCCAATTACTTAGGTGACATAATCATTAGATAATGGGGATGGAAAAATTGATAAAGGAGACGGTGTTGGTATTTTGGGTGGACTTAGGATATAGGTTGCGCAGCCAAAAGACGGTTCCACTGCAGGGTTCCAGGGAATGACTGACATTCCGTATTGTTCATATTGTTATTGTTACTGACATATTATTATTGTTATTGACTATCTAGTGGTAGGACCTGGTTCAGCGCTAGGTGTTTGGGCTGTGGTTCTGGGTATCCACGGAAACCACCTAAAACACAAATTTCCGTCTCCAATTATCAGTTTCAAACAATAAGATATTAAGAATAGACATAAACAGACATTTTGGCAACATGACTCTATCTGGACAAATTATAATTTATAAATGGTTATGTAATGTATATTACTGTGCTTTAACATGGTTCTAATATGCTAATTATTAGTATAATAAATTATACTTAGCTATGCCTGTTGCTGTTACTTTTGCATGTTTCTTTATATCCCTCATTTTATCACTCACTTAGGTCGCTTTTGACGACCCTAAGTTTGTTTGCTTAGGTTCTGATCCAAAGACTCTACAGGACCAGGAGTACTTTGTGCACATTGTTGATCTACAGTAGACGGATTTTTTTATTCTCATATGTGAGAGACTTTTTATGGTTATATTTTCTATGGTTTTATTATGCTGTAATATGTGAAACCTTTGGTAACATTAAGTATTTGATTTCTTCTAGCCGGAATAATTGATAAACCTTGTTATTTGAATTAATGTACTGAGGCTTAACGTATTTGTTTTGAAAATACATCACCGGCTCTTGTCACATATCCCTGTTTGTGTATTATGGTTGCGGGGCGTGACACGGTACAAGTCATGGCTGTAAATGAGTACTTTCTCTGCCGCTCCAGCTGGAACAGCCAAGGAAGCAGCGAGGGGATACCAGTGCATCTGCATGCGCATTTTGCTGGCGAGGTACATGGTCGATGTAGAAGTTTCTGAACCTCTCTGCCATGTGGATAGTTGCATTGTGATAGGGTACTAAGTTTTCATGCCTGACTTTGTACTCCCCGCGAACCTGCTTAACAATGAGCTTTGAAGTATCGTATGCTTCGAGATTTTTAGCGCCAATCTCATCGGCGATTTGCAGCCCGATCAAGAGAGTATTGTATTCTTCTATATTATTGGAATACGACTCAGTTAATGAGAATGCATGTGGGATTATATAACTCTGTGGGGAGACAAGTACTATCCCCACTCCTGCTATGATATTTCCTCGAGGACCCGTTCTTTATGCACCATCAAAGAAGAGTTGCCACACGAGTTCTTTGAAAGACGTCTTGGTCAAGCAAACTTCGGCGATCTCGTCTGGGAAATCCTCATAAAGTTTGATCATTCTTGGATCCAGATGCTCAGCCAAGAAGTTGCCACTGCCTGTCCCTTCACAGCTTTTTGTGGCGAGAATTGTATCTCATATTGGGAGAGCAATATGGCCCATTTTGCCAATCGACCATTCAGTGATGATGACTTCGTCATAAGTAATCTTAAGGGATTGACTTTTGATATGACATGCATGGTTTGGCCCACCAAGTAGTGTCGCGTCTTCTGAATGGCGAATACCAATGCCAAGCATTCTTTTTCGATTAGATTGTATCAATGTTCAGCTCCGATCATTGTTCTACTCAGACAATAGATTGCCTGCTCATGTCTCTGATCATTATTCTGGGCCAGCAAAGCTCTTAAAGAATGATCCATAGCTCGAACGTATACCAGAAAAGATTTTCCCAACACCGGAGCTGTAAGGATAGGTGGATGCGTGAGGTACCACTTGATTTCTTCGAATGCTTGTTGGCAAGCATCGTCCAGATGAATGAAACACCACTCTTTATCAACTTGGTAAGGGTTGGCATCATCTTGAGAGATTTGAGATAAACCTCCGGGTATAGGCCAGTCGCCCTTGCAATCCCCTAAACTCTCTAAGATTCCTTGGAGGTTGAATCTCCTAGATGGCGCGATTTTCTCTGGGTCGAGATGAATTTCTTTGGATGTTACGTCAAACCCAAAGAATTTTCCACTGGCTACCCCTAGGAAGGATTTGTGGGCGCCCACATAATATTGAATACTATCTTCAGATCTTATATGTGATCGCCTTTGGCATGGTTTTTCACTGCAATATCGTCTACGTAACATTCCACTATTTTGCATATATGCTGGAGGAAAATTGCATTCATAGCTCTCCGGTATGCTGCCCCTGCATTCTTCAATCCGAAGGGCATCATAGTATAGCAGTACACCCCTAGTAGTATCCTAAAGGATGTATGCTTCTCATTGTCAGGGTATATCTTAATTTGATTGTATCCAGAGAATCTGTCCATGAAGGACATCCATTCAAACCCACACGTGTTATCGATCATGACATCTGTGATTATAAAGGGGAACTCATCTTTAGTACACGCCTCATTTAGATTATGAAAATTGATGCAAACTCAGATCTTCCCATTCTTCTTGGTGATGGGGACGATATTAGCCACCCAATCAGGGTGTTGTTCTTCCCTGATAAAATCAGAGTCTACTAGCTTCTTGACTTCTGACTGGATCACTTCCATTATATCTGGACGAACCATCATTGTTACTTGACGGGTTTTGAATCTGGATTGATGTTGAGGTGATGCATAGACACTTGAGAGTCGAGCCCAGGCATATCCTCTAGTTCCAAGTGAAAACATCTATATACTTTCGCACAAGAGATATTAGATCTTCCTTCTCGGGAGGTGATAAACTTTGTCTTATAAAGATGAGCTTAGGATTAGCTTCATCTTCCAGATTAATCTGAGTTACCTTATCCTCTGTAGGTGATTCGCGTTGTTCAAAGTGAATATCCGAGAGAGTATTTAGGTGTTTGATCTAAGAATCTGTATCTGACTAGATTATTTCTTCATTTTCATCTTCTGAGTGGTTTGTAGAAATAATGTTCACTGAAAGTTCTTTGAAGATGTTATCGACACTGACATCTGACTCTCACGATGACCTGCCTGATGAGTGATTATGGTGTAATGACCCTTCAGAATCAGAGGCTGACCAGATTGGAGTTGACACATAGCCCAACCCCCTGCGAGTTCGATGATAATAATCAGGGGCATTCCCTTTTGGAATGAAAGATCGAAGCAGTGTTCTCCTTCCATTGTCGAAGTTCAAATCAGGACCACTTGTTAAGTCATACCCCATGTTCTCCATCATTCTGAGTATAATTGACTCATAATGAGAGACCTGAGGAAGTTCAGTCTCACTTTCTGAGCCTTTGTAAGTCATTAGTTTGGACTCGACTCTTCCGAAAAGGATTAGTTTTTGACCTTTGCATCTTACTGGGACCTTGAAGAAAGATCCTTGCGCATCATTGATGCTTTGATATACCATGATAGATGATCTTACCAGTACATGCAATAATTTCAGGGCATCTATTGCCAATTAGGGGTCATCACCTACATCGGTATTAGTGTCAAATGGCACAAAATTAGAAGCAAATACAGAAAAATAAACCAAATCTAACTCTTCATTAATATACCATTTGCCTACATCATTGGCGGTGTTATTGACTTCTATCTTATTAACGCTCGTTACAAGTAGATTCAGCTCCCTAAGACATTCTTCTTCTGCCTCTGGCTCGACATCAGCTTCGTTACCAGAGTTTAGTTCCTATGGTTGGGAATTCTCGTCTGTCTCCAGAGAATCCTAGTACAGGAGAAAGTCTGTGAAATGGTGCTCTACCCCTTGAATGGATGCCTTTCGACAATCAACGTTCGAACTTTTTCATCTCCGTCAATATACTTCATGACTTGATGAAGAGTTGTGTAAGATCCCTAGCTAGTAATACAGTATTTACATTTTTCCAAATATTTATTTTGATTTATCGATTATTTTTATTTAATCAAGTTAATTTATTATTTTTCCTGTGATTATTATTATTAAATTTGCAAATTATTTTAAGATGGTAAATAATGATTTGGCGTTATATTTAATTACCAATATTCTTTTATCAGTATTTTTAATTAATTATTACCATTGGTATTATTATTAATATTGTTAGTGTTTATTAATTATTAATAGTGTTCCTAATATTTTTATTTATTATTATTATTAGTGCTACCATTATTTTATTTATTTTAATATTAGTATTATTAGTGATGTTGTTAATTTCTTTATTTCTATTGCTATAGTTGTTCCAATTATTATTAGTAATAACTACTAGCTCTATTATTTCTAAATTGTTATTCTTATGATCAATATTAATTAATATTGCTACTATGCTTCCTAATTATTATTATACTAATTATTATTATTAGTAGTGATTATTATTATTGTTGTTGTTATTAGTGTTAATTATTTAATATTATTATTTGTTCTTTTATTAGTAGATGCATTATCTCCTTTCCTTGTATCTCAAACCCAACACCCAATTATTTATTGGATTAACCCACTTACTTATTTGGATCAACCCATTATCCAATCCAACCCGAAACCCATTAGCATATCCATTACCCATTGAGAACTTATTACCTATTTTTCTACCCAATACCCAATAACCCAATATCTCTCTCTCCCTTTATATAAACCCTTTTTAATTAACCCTAACCTAAACCTAAATCTAACTAATCCCATCTCCTCCAGCCGCCGCACCCCATATAGATCCAGCGCCTCCTCCAGGGGTTGGCCGAGCACCCCATCAACAGCATCACCCGAGCGCCCTGCTTCTTGCCGCACACCTCCAGCGAGAACGAGTTCAGGCCGTGCAGCACCTCCTCTCTCTCCCTATAGCCGGCTGCTCCCCTCCTCCACCTGTACAGTGCTCACCAGCAACCGCAGCAAGGCACAGCTGGATTCCCCGATCTCTTTCCATGTTGTCCTCCCCATCACCACCTCCATTTTGATCTCCAGGCCAAGCTACGCCGGAGTTCCAGCGCCAACAAGCCCAGCACATCCGCAGCAAGGTAAATCTCCATGGTATGATAATCTTTGCATTGGCCGAGCCTACACAACATTACAAGTATCCTCATTGGCCGAGCCTACACAACATTACAAGTATCCTCATTGGCCGAGCAAGCTTCCTCCCCCTCTTGTATTCATTTTTTTTTTTCACATAGGTATACATATTCATGGTGATTGGGTATTATTATATGTGTACTTAAATTAATGTGATGAATTTAGTTGCTTGGTAATAATTTGGTTGTGGTTATGTGCCTTGTTTTAATTAGGATGTCTCTGTTGAAGTAGTTCATGACAACCATTGGAAGGCAAGCCAATTTCCACCCTTTTGGCCTTGTAGCACCTTCCTCCGAGCCATTTTTGGCTCTCCGCGGGATGCCGTTGATCGTCGGCGGCGAACGCGAACGCACTCCACGCCCTTCGCGGCGTGTTGCTTTATCCAACGACACCCTCCGCGATCTCGGACGCCTCCGCCAGAGCTTCCGTCGGCGCGCCGGAAGTTCCCCGACGGCATGCTTGGATTTTCTTCATGTGGGTTATTTGCTTGTGTGGAAGTCATTTTCCGGCTCTCCGCGGTATGCCGTAGATCACCGTCGGCGAGCGCGAGCGCACCCCACGTCCTTCATAGTGAGATGCTCTACCCAACGACATCCTCCGCGGCCCCGTGCGCCTCCGTCGGAGCCTCCGTCGGTGCGCCGCAAATCACCACATCATTAGGTGAGTTACTTTGCTTCTCCCACTTCATTTCTCTTCCATTTCATGTTAATTATATATTTATGTGTTTTATATAATGTGTAGTAATGTATCTTAATTTATATGCATGGTTACTATTTATTTATGTGGATGGGTGGTCATTTAATTTAATTAAGTGTATGTTATTTAATTAAGTACATGCATGTATGTATATATATATATAAGTAAAATGCATGGGTGGAATTTAATTAATGAATAGATGTTTATAATTAATAGTAGGTATTTATTGATGTGTGCATGAGTGTCTTTACATGTTTAGATGCATGCATGTGTATGCATGATATATGGAATGCATGTATGTTGATTAATTAATATATAGATATTTATAATTAATAATAGGTATTTATTAATTTGGATATTTATGCATGGTATATATTTATGCATGAATTTATTCTTTAATCATTCATGTGTATATTTAGTGATTAATAAATGGGACTTAATTAAATTGGATATGTTTGCATTAAATTAATTAATGTATAGGTATATTTATTAATTGGACATGTATGTATGTGCATGCTTGTTTATGTACGTGTACGCGTATATGTTCGTATGCACGTGTGGGCGTTTAGCATGTATTTATAATTATTTGTATGTATTGATTGCGCGTTACAGCATTTTGGATTTGTTTGGTGAGATTCGGACCGTTGCTAGAGACCCAGATCCAGCGCGTAGGCAGCGAGCGAGCTGGTCGTTCTCCTGATCCACGTCAGACCTTCGTCAGAGACCAGCGCGGTGACCTTCTCCAGTGTCTTGGCCACCCTCCCATGCAGTCCGATGGCAAGGAACCGCACCACAGCGACCGCGGCAGTGACTCGCCCGGCGACGCGCACAGCAGATCCAGAACCAGACCAGCAGCACAGGCAGCGAGCGAGCGGCGATTCCAGGCCCTTCCGGTGAGCGCGAGACCTCCAGATTGCAGCCAGGCCTTCCCCAGGATCCCGGCTACCGCCCTATGTAGTCCGACAGTGGAGAGCGGCGCCACGGCGACCGTAACGGCGACTCGCCCGGTAACGTGCAGATTCTCCAAGGTGAGTGTTTACTCCTTTCGGTTCCGTTTCTTTATATGTAATTGATTATATTTTGATTTAATTGTGTACATAGAATAATGTGGACATTGTGTATGATGATTTGTGCAAGAGAGGTTACATATACATATTTTATTGTGTGGGAGATTAGGTTTCAGTGTACCTCTGATTCGGACTGACAGAGCTTAGTTAGTCGACTTGGCCTGAAAGCTATGTGTAGTTCTTTCATTGGACTGTGGACTTCAACTATGAGTTATGTAATGGATATAGATGATGTATATGATTCCTAGAGATAGTTAATGCATGGAATGACTTGACTTATCATGATGAAACTTAGATGCATGTACATGATATATTGTCAAATGTTGGGATATCATAATTGATACTTATAGAAGAGGGAATTGTGAAGTCTTATGAATCAGATATAGTTTGTCGGAGTGAGTAGACTAGTACTGATTATGGACATATGTTGGAACAACGACTATTATATCAGATTACTTGATTTGTACTGATACTTATTGATCATGTGACTATTGGGATATGGATTGGTTGTAATGACTTTGGATTGATCTGGGACTTACGATATTTACATTGAATGATGATCAGTTATTGAATATGACTTTATTAGTTAAGTTGTGCTAGAGATTGATGATGAGATAGAAGCTATCCAGAATCTATATTCCGTTTATTGGAGCTTGACTTGCTTTGAGATGAAATTGACGTTGTTGGCATTTGGGATCTATTAGATGACATGTTATTAATGATGGGTACCGAGATGTAGGTATTCTAGATTACATGTTGTTGAGGATGTTGACTATTTAAATACGTTTCAGTATGTGTTGACTTGATATTCTTTTATTGGTGACGATTCATTCAGATACTTATGTTGACTTGTTACGATGTTCTTTGAGGATGTTTCCTATTCAGATATGATTGTGGTGTGTGTTGACATATTGTTCTTGAAGACATACCTTATGAATCATTTGAGAGTTGATGTGGACTTATTAAGATGTTAGAGATTGGGTTACTTCAGTTAATAGAGATTGAGCTAGTGTGATAGTGACCAAGTTGATATTATTGATCTTGTACTTCAGAGTTACCAGATACTAATTATCAGTTGTTACTTATTAGTGAGATTACTTGTTGATGATTATAAGATGTTCATGATCAGAGTTTATATGAGTTGTCAGTGATACATTGTGGTAGTGATCAATGATCATGTATTCCATTGTTGATATGAGATGGCAGAGATCAGTTACTAGTTGTAGTTGTCAGTGAGACTAGTTGTTTGTATCACCTTTGTGTTAGTAGCTATATCTCCAGTATTCTATTCAGATGTCAGATATTAGTTGTCAGATATCACAGTTGTCGGATATCATAGTTGTGAGATATCATAGTTGTGAGATATCAGTTATCAGTTGTCAGTTGTCAGATTATCAGCTAGTGTTGACATCGGCAGTTATTGGAGATATTGGTTACTATTACATATTAAATAACATTGATTGCTTATTAATAAAAGACACCATAACCCGGGGAACAAGGGGTAATTGCCTGATGATGCATGTCGTGTATTTTGGGAGGATTCTTATGGTACCGAGTTGTGGGTTCCAACCATGGGGAACCAGGGTAGTACTGGCTACCCATTCAGTTGTCAGTTGTCAGGGCTACGCCCGGATTACGGCGCCACACTAGTTGTCTTTTCGTGTGGGGCTGTGGTCTTCAGTTGTCAGAGCCTAGCGGCTTGTCCTGGTTCAGTGCCAGGGGTGTTAGACCGTGGTACCGGGCATGCACGGTACTCTTCCAAAACACATGCACTACATTGGCAGGCAATTACAATAACGATAACATTGTTTGATATGTGGGAAAATAGCTGTGGTATGGGACACAGCTAAGTACTACATTAGTTAGGTTAATAATAACCAACCAGACTAGTGACATATAGGTTACACATCTTGACATCAGTTATTAGTCTACATTTATGATAGATGACTTTGATATCAGTTGTTAGTTTACAGATGAGATAGTTGTCTTATATCTTTGTTGATATTGATATCAGATATGCTTCAGTTCAGATGTTTATCATGTCATGATATTTATTTATCTTATATCTGCAATTGTTTATCTGTTATTCAGTTATGTTATATTTGCAGTTGCTCTTATTGTTATTTATGCACTGTTTCTTATGCACGAGCTGTTCCCTTTTACACACACACTCACCATGGTCGCGTTCTGACGACCCTGGATTTGCACGTCCAGATATTGGACGGTTTGCAGGTGTTCGTTGAGGCTGTACGCTTCTGCGAATAGCTGGAGCTTCTTCCTATTCTCTTCTGGTACATTTACCTTTCTAGCTTTCGTATTATTTCCTGTTTCTCGTTATATCAGTTCAGTTCTTATTCCAGTTATTATTCTAGCCTTGATTCATATGATATCATGCGTGGTTGTTTATATGTGGCATTGCAGTATTCATTACAGTTAGATTTATAGCTTGTTTTAGGTTACTTAAGGCTTAGCGCGTATACGTGAGGGATTTTCCTTGCGTATATGCGTCGCCGACTCATGTCGCGTCTCCGCTCCAGCGTATTTTGGGAAGCGGGGCGTGACAGGGTTTTCTTGGTATCAGAGCCAGGGTTTCGACTTGCGATGTTGAATTTTGACTTTTGTTTCGCAAGAGAGACCTAGTTCTTACCGAAAACTTGAAAACAAGCTATAGTTATACTGCAATATACATATACTCTTCATTTTGATATTGACTCCATTTGGAATTGATCGTCCTCCCTTTGAAAATTCTTATCTTTGATCGTTGGATATCCTTGATTTCTATTTTTCTTTTGAGTGATCTGTATTTTCATCTTGCTTCTTGCCATCCTTCCCGATTCTATTCTTTGACCTTGTCTCTTGGAATTGGTTACTCCTTGCTGAAGCCTGTAGCATGCATCAGAGTGCGCAGCGGAAGCGTGGTGGATTTATGATGTGCAGAGAAGCGACGTGAAGTTTGTTTGTCTTCTTCTTAGATTTTGGGATTCTTTTACCATCCCCTGCCTTATTTGAATTTCGGGGACGAAATTTTTAATAAGGTGGGTAGAGTGTAAGATCCCTAGCTAGTAATACAGTATTTACATTTTTCCAAAATATTTATTTTGATTTATCGATTATTTTTATTTAATCAAGTTAATTTATTATTTTTCCTGTGATTATTATTATTAAATTTGCAAATTATTTTAAGATGGTAAATAATGATTTGGCGTTATATTTAATTACCAATATTCTTTTATCAGTATTTTTAATTAATTATTACCATTGGTATTATTATTAATATTGTTAGTGTTTATTAATTATTAATAGTGTTCCTAATATTTTTATTTATTATTATTATTAGTGCTACCATTATTTTATTTATTTTAATATTAGTATTATTAGTGATGTTGTTAATTTCTTTATTTCTATTGCTATAGTTGTTCCAATTATTATTAGTAATAACTACTAGCTCTATTATTTCTAAATTGTTATTCTTATGATCAATATTAATTAATATTGCTACTATGCTTCCTAATTATTATTATACTAATTATTATTATTAGTAGTGATTATTATTATTGTTGTTGTTATTAGTGTTAATTATTTAATATTATTATTTGTTCTTTTATTAGTAGATGCATTATCTCCTTTCCTTGTATCTCAAACCCAACACCCAATTATTTATTGGATTAACCCACTTACTTATTTGGATCAACCCATTATCCAATCCAACCCGAAACCCATTAGCATATCCATTACCCATTGAGAACTTATTACCTATTTTTCTACCCAATACCCAATAACCCAATATCTCTCTCTCCCTTTATATAAACCCTTTTTAATTAACCCTAACCTAAACCTAAATCTAACTAATCCCATCTCCTCCAGCCGCCGCACCCCATATAGATCCAGCGCCTCCTCCAGGGGTTGGCCGAGCACCCCATCAACAGCATCACCCGAGCGCCCTGCTTCTTGCCGCACACCTCCAGCGAGAACGAGTTCAGGCCGTGCAGCACCTCCTCTCTCTCCCTATAGCCGGCTGCTCCCCTCCTCCACCTGTACAGTGCTCACCAGCAACCGCAGCAAGGCACAGCTGGATTCCCCGATCTCTTTCCATGTTGTCCTCCCCATCACCACCTCCATTTTGATCTCCAGGCCAAGCTACGCCGGAGTTCCAGCGCCAACAAGCCCAGCACATCCGCAGCAAGGTAAATCTCCATGGTATGATAATCTTTGCATTGGCCGAGCCTACACAACATTACAAGTATCCTCATTGGCCGAGCCTACACAACATTACAAGTATCCTCATTGGCCGAGCAAGCTTCCTCCCCCTCTTGTATTCATTTTTTTTTTTCACATAGGTATACATATTCATGGTGATTGGGTATTATTATATGTGTACTTAAATTAATGTGATGAATTTAGTTGCTTGGTAATAATTTGGTTGTGGTTATGTGCCTTGTTTTAATTAGGATGTCTCTGTTGAAGTAGTTCATGACAACCATTGGAAGGCAAGCCAATTTCCACCCTTTTGGCCTTGTAGCACCTTCCTCCGAGCCATTTTTGGGCTCTCCGCGGGATGCCGTTGATCGTCGGCGGCGAACGCGAACGCACTCCACGCCCTTCGCGGCGTGTTGCTTTATCCAACGACACCCTCCGCGATCTCGGACGCCTCCGCCAGAGCTTCCGTCGGCGCGCCGGAAGTTCCCCGACGGCATGCTTGGATTTTCTTCATGTGGGTTATTTGCTTGTGTGGAAGTCATTTTCCGGCTCTCCGCGGTATGCCGTAGATCACCGTCGGCGAGCGCGAGCGCACCCCACGTCCTTCATAGTGAGATGCTCTACCCAACGACATCCTCCGCGGCCCCGTGCGCCTCCGTCGGAGCCTCCGTCGGTGCGCCGCAAATCACCACATCATTAGGTGAGTTACTTTGCTTCTCCCACTTCATTTCTCTTCCATTTCATGTTAATTATATATTTATGTGTTTTATATAATGTGTAGTAATGTATCTTAATTTATATGCATGGTTACTATTTATTTATGTGGATGGGTGGTCATTTAATTTAATTAAGTGTATGTTATTTAATTAAGTACATGCATGTATGTATATATATATATAAGTAAAATGCATGGGTGGAATTTAATTAATGAATAGATGTTTATAATTAATAGTAGGTATTTATTGATGTGTGCATGAGTGTCTTTACATGTTTAGATGCATGCATGTGTATGCATGATATATGGAATGCATGTATGTTGATTAATTAATATATAGATATTTATAATTAATAATAGGTATTTATTAATTTGGATATTTATGCATGGTATATATTTATGCATGAATTTATTCTTTAATCATTCATGTGTATATTTAGTGATTAATAAATGGGACTTAATTAAATTGGATATGTTTGCATTAAATTAATTAATGTATAGGTATATTTATTAATTGGACATGTATGTATGTGCATGCTTGTTTATGTACGTGTACGCGTATATGTTCGTATGCACGTGTGGGCGTTTAGCATGTATTTATAATTATTTGTATGTATTGATTGCGCGTTACAGCATTTTGGATTTGTTTGGTGAGATTCGGACCGTTGCTAGAGACCCAGATCCAGCGCGTAGGCAGCGAGCGAGCTGGTCGTTCTCCTGATCCACGTCAGACCTTCGTCAGAGACCAGCGCGGTGACCTTCTCCAGTGTCTTGGCCACCCTCCCATGCAGTCCGATGGCAAGGAACCGCACCACAGCGACCGCGGCAGTGACTCGCCCGGCGACGCGCACAGCAGATCCAGAACCAGACCAGCAGCACAGGCAGCGAGCGAGCGGCGATTCCAGGCCCTTCCGGTGAGCGCGAGACCTCCAGATTGCAGCCAGGCCTTCCCCAGGATCCCGGCTACCGCCCTATGTAGTCCGACAGTGGAGAGCGGCGCCACGGCGACCGTAACGGCGACTCGCCCGGTAACGTGCAGATTCTCCAAGGTGAGTGTTTACTCCTTTCGGTTCCGTTTCTTTATATGTAATTGATTATATTTTGATTTAATTGTGTACATAGAATAATGTGGACATTGTGTATGATGATTTGTGCAAGAGAGGTTACATATACATATTTTATTGTGTGGGAGATTAGGTTTCAGTGTACCTCTGATTCGGACTGACAGAGCTTAGTTAGTCGACTTGGCCTGAAAGCTATGTGTAGTTCTTTCATTGGACTGTGGACTTCAACTATGAGTTATGTAATGGATATAGATGATGTATATGATTCCTAGAGATAGTTAATGCATGGAATGACTTGACTTATCATGATGAAACTTAGATGCATGTACATGATATATTGTCAAATGTTGGGATATCATAATTGATACTTATAGAAGAGGGAATTGTGAAGTCTTATGAATCAGATATAGTTTGTCGGAGTGAGTAGACTAGTACTGATTATGGACATATGTTGGAACAACGACTATTATATCAGATTACTTGATTTGTACTGATACTTATTGATCATGTGACTATTGGGATATGGATTGGTTGTAATGACTTTGGATTGATCTGGGACTTACGATATTTACATTGAATGATGATCAGTTATTGAATATGACTTTATTAGTTAAGTTGTGCTAGAGATTGATGATGAGATAGAAGCTATCCAGAATCTATATTCCGTTTATTGGAGCTTGACTTGCTTTGAGATGAAATTGACGTTGTTGGCATTTGGGATCTATTAGATGACATGTTATTAATGATGGGTACCGAGATGTAGGTATTCTAGATTACATGTTGTTGAGGATGTTGACTATTTAAATACGTTTCAGTATGTGTTGACTTGATATTCTTTTATTGGTGACGATTCATTCAGATACTTATGTTGACTTGTTACGATGTTCTTTGAGGATGTTTCCTATTCAGATATGATTGTGGTGTGTGTTGACATATTGTTCTTGAAGACATACCTTATGAATCATTTGAGAGTTGATGTGGACTTATTAAGATGTTAGAGATTGGGTTACTTCAGTTAATAGAGATTGAGCTAGTGTGATAGTGACCAAGTTGATATTATTGATCTTGTACTTCAGAGTTACCAGATACTAATTATCAGTTGTTACTTATTAGTGAGATTACTTGTTGATGATTATAAGATGTTCATGATCAGAGTTTATATGAGTTGTCAGTGATACATTGTGGTAGTGATCAATGATCATGTATTCCATTGTTGATATGAGATGGCAGAGATCAGTTACTAGTTGTAGTTGTCAGTGAGACTAGTTGTTTGTATCACCTTTGTGTTAGTAGCTATATCTCCAGTATTCTATTCAGATGTCAGATATTAGTTGTCAGATATCACAGTTGTCGGATATCATAGTTGTGAGATATCATAGTTGTGAGATATCAGTTATCAGTTGTCAGTTGTCAGATTATCAGCTAGTGTTGACATCGGCAGTTATTGGAGATATTGGTTACTATTACATATTAAATAACATTGATTGCTTATTAATAAAAGACACCATAACCCGGGGAACAAGGGGTAATTGCCTGATGATGCATGTCGTGTATTTTGGGAGGATTCTTATGGTACCGAGTTGTGGGTTCCAACCATGGGAACCAGGGTAGTACTGGCTACCCATTCAGTTGTCAGTTGTCAGGGCTACGCCCGGATTACGGCGCCACACTAGTTGTCTTTTCGTGTGGGGCTGTGGTCTTCAGTTGTCAGAGCCTAGCGGCTTGTCCTGGTTCAGTGCCAGGGGTGTTAGACCGTGGTACCGGGCATGCACGGTACTCTTCCAAAACACATGCACTACATTGGCAGGCAATTACAATAACGATAACATTGTTTGATATGTGGGAAAATAGCTGTGGTATGGGACACAGCTAAGTACTACATTAGTTAGGTTAATAATAACCAACCAGACTAGTGACATATAGGTTACACATCTTGACATCAGTTATTAGTCTACATTTATGATAGATGACTTTGATATCAGTTGTTAGTTTACAGATGAGATAGTTGTCTTATATCTTTGTTGATATTGATATCAGATATGCTTCAGTTCAGATGTTTATCATGTCATGATATTTATTTATCTTATATCTGCAATTGTTTATCTGTTATTCAGTTATGTTATATTTGCAGTTGCTCTTATTGTTATTTATGCACTGTTTCTTATGCACGAGCTGTTCCCTTTTACACACACACTCACCATGGTCGCGTTCTGACGACCCTGGATTTGCACGTCCAGATATTGGACGGTTTGCAGGTGTTCGTTGAGGCTGTACGCTTCTGCGAATAGCTGGAGCTTCTTCCTATTCTCTTCTGGTACATTTACCTTTCTAGCTTTCGTATTATTTCCTGTTTCTCGTTATATCAGTTCAGTTCTTATTCCAGTTATTATTCTAGCCTTGATTCATATGATATCATGCGTGGTTGTTTATATGTGGCATTGCAGTATTCATTACAGTTAGATTTATAGCTTGTTTTAGGTTACTTAAGGCTTAGCGCGTATACGTGAGGGATTTTCCTTGCGTATATGCGTCGCCGACTCATGTCGCGTCTCCGCTCCAGCGTATTTTGGGAAGCGGGGCGTGACAAGTTGAGGGAACGATGGAGTTGTGATGAATCCATGGTCGTCCCAGTAGCAAATTATATGAAGTGTCGGCATCGATAACATAGCACGTTACCTCGGATCTTTGTTCCCCAATCTGACATTTGAGTTTAATCTTTCCCATTGAGTGCGTACCATTAGCGTTGAAGCCGTAAATGGTAGTTTGAGTGGCGTTCAATCGGTGAGTGGGGATTTTCAAGTGTTGCATGACCCGGCGGGGCATGATGCTCAACACGGATCATGGATCCACCTGAATATGACTCATTTCAGATGATCCAATATATCCTGTAAAGTATAGGGGCTTATCATGTTTCCCCCAAACCTGCATGTCGTCTGGAGTGAAGGTTATGTAGGGGACATATTGAGAGGCATGGAGGCAGTTTTCTTCATCCTCCTCTTGTTCAACTGAAATCCGGGCCATGAAAGCCTCAGCATCGACTAAAGTTTCTCTCAGAGCTTCCCTTGTTGACTTGGACAGTCTCAGGAGCTCATAAAGGGTGATCCTGGCTGAGAACTTGGCCAATTAAGCCAAGACATCAAAATGGTAAGGTCTTGAAGATCCTCCCGCTTTGTCCTTGGAGAGAGCCTTGACATACCGAAGCTCCTTTTGCTTCTCCACGGGTTGCTTCGTGGATTGCTTGATTGGCTTTGGGGTG
Organism: Agave tequilana; assembly: GCA_038442645.1. Taxonomy (NCBI): domain Eukaryota; kingdom Viridiplantae; phylum Streptophyta; class Magnoliopsida; order Asparagales; family Asparagaceae; genus Agave; species Agave tequilana. The sequence continues at coordinate 31,458 of JAVJIF010027797.1, forward strand.
GGTTTAAGCAAATTTGTCACCATTTCATCATACTTCTTCAAGTACTGCTGACCCGAATGAGTCCCGACCGCGAGTGGGCATTCGGCTCTGTAGCAAGAACGATTATCTCCTCCTCATAATTAGTCACAGCAGCGACATCAGTTTCTGCTTCCCGGGAGGAAGCACAAACCACATTACAAGGCAATGCTTTTGCTTTGCCTCTTGACTTCCTGTTGCTAAAATAGTCCACTGCTGGCCTTCCACGAGGTCGAGATGAACCCACACGATCTCTCCTTGAAGAGTCAGAATAGGGACGAGACCTTTCTCCTGGTGGTGATATAGATCTGTATTGACCACCCTAAGTTCCCTTTTCGGGATGGGAATTACTCCGGCCTGCGTTGGAGGTAGTACCCCAACTAAAGGAATGACATCATGTTAGCTATCACTTTCTTCTGCTCCGAGTGGAGCTTGAGCACCTCCGCATCATCAAAACTTGGAGAATGTCTTTGAAGATGTAACAGCTCTTGGTGGGTACCCCAGCATCCTGTGGTACAATCAGTAATTGGGGTTGTCGGTCTTGAACACCTCCTCAGGACGTCTAACTTCAATAAACTTCAGTTTGTTGCTCTTGTTGAGTAACTTGAACAATAAATCGACATGCTCGTCTTTGAAGGAGTATTGCTTGTTGACGCGCGGCTGACTTTAAGAGCCAACCCCTCTAGTTGCGTGGGGCTTAGAGGGAGACTTCATTTCTGTCGCCAATGTGTCCTTTCTTTTAGCTTGGAAAGATGCTTCTAGCGCGCGCCTTATTGACTTTTAGGGTCTGGGCTTATTTTCTTTTGCCTTTACCTTGGCGACAATCTCTTCTGCCTGTTCTCCTTGCTGGATCATGTGCTTTCAGGTACGACTTTCAGCTACCCCTATCTGAGCTAGGATTGAGCTTTGCAAATTGTGACATATTTTTATCAGGGTGGCCTGTGTCATGCCACTAGGACATCAGAGTGCCATGTTCCAAAATCTCTCCACAAATGCTTTAACTGACTCTCCTTTTTGTTGCCTCATTGCCAGAAGAGTTGGCATGGTAATCTTTGAATCGTCTTCGAAGAAACGGAGTGAAAAATCTTCTCCAGATTACCCCAGTTCTTGATAGAGCTTTTCTGGGAGCTTCATGAACCATTCAAAAGCAATCCCTTTAAGGGTGCCGATGAATAAACGTACTAGGATGGCATCATTTGATACTACATTCCCAGTCTGAAACTTGAAGTAGTATATGTGCAGGTTCTGTGACCCTTTGCCATCGAAGGCCTGTAGGATCTGAGCTATGAATTTAGGAGGGTACAGGACAAGATCTCACTCAGCCGGGTATGCCCGGACCACTCCTACTTCTTGGAGGCCTTTTCGATTGGTGACGGCCTCAAGGCATTGCTCCAGTTTACTCATCCTTTTAGACTGAGTGCTCCCATTCTCTGGATTGCCTCCCTCTTCGGATGGAGGCTTGGACGACTCGGAGTTGGAATGCTCCTCCTTCTTGGTATGTGCAGAGGATAAGCTTTCTCCTTCCTTACGTTTGCCCTTGGACTTCTCGGAAGGAGTCTTGGCCTTCGGCTTCTTCTTTTTGTCCTCAAGCAATTGCGAAAGCATCTACTTGAGGGTTGATAAATTCTTACTTAGCACGAATCATATCGAGTTGCTCCCTTTGGGCCTGAGCTTGCTGTTCAAAGCACCTAGCCATTTCTTCAGGAACGCTTGCCATACATGTGAAGGCTTCTTTCTCTACAGAAGAGTTCGAGGCCTGTGACTTTACGATGGTAGAGTGTGCTTACTTCAATGCCCCAAGCTAGGGCACTGTAGTCCACTAGGGTTATTATGCCAGTTCGATTGAGGATATGCTGGTATACACCTTCCGGCTCGGTGTCAGAGAGCTGACTATTGGTTACTTCCCCTTAGTTTTGCTTGGCGTAGTGCTTGGACCTACTATGTTCGCAGTAACTTCAGGGTACTCTGTATCAGAGAATGTTCTCCTTGTGCGGGAGCGACGCTTTTTGGCCGAGCGGGAGATTGACGTAGATGATAACCAGTTGAACACTGACTGTTTGCTTTTATGCGAGCTGTAGTGACACTCAGAGATCACTGTTGTGATGAGTCATTCACAGCAGCATAGTGAGTGATTTGATGAACACTCCTCTTCTTTATCAAGTAATCCCTTAGATCCAGCGGAGGGGATCGAAGATACCAGCCTTGAGTCTCTAAGGACGAAGACTTTTCAGCTCCCTTTTTGACCCTAACCGTCGGAGAGCGAATGTTAACCTTGTGTCGCAACTCTGAGACACAAGTCTCAGGGGCGCAGGGTTCAAAAATGCGGAGTTCACGTTCTTAGAATAGATGCGGCTCTCATGTTTTGGCTTTGAGACGCGGGTCCCGTGCCTCTGCTGATAAGAGATGCGGACCTTGTATTGCTGATTATTGCATTTGTCTGGAGACACTTGAGAGACGTGGACTTCATGAGTCTCGCATTCTGTATTAGAGACGCAGGTCTCGTCTCTCTGAGAAGAGATGCGGACCTCGCGTTGCTAATCATCGCGTCTGTGAGATAGGGTCTCAGAAATGCGACCTTCTCCATCTCTGCGTTTTGGGATCTCGACACAGACTTCACGCGTCTGACACAGTTTAGAAGGGACACGAGCTTGAACTTTGCGTCCTGTATCTGTCAGACAAATGGCTTTTTCAGCTTCTTCCATCTGTTGTTGACGTGCACAATGCCTTTGTCGATATTCAGTATTCCGGTTACGTTGGGGATCCCTGGTAACCTGGAGTTAAGAAAGAGGAGGGGCGTGACAAGGTTAGTTTTCAGAGACATTGGCCTCGCGGGTCTCGTGGGAGACGTTGACGCGGGCCACACGCGCGACGCGGCCAGAAACAGCCCTGTTTGCGCAGACCATCTTTGGAGAAGTACTTGAGAGCAGATCTCCGAGGAGACTTGAGAACGGATCTCCGAGGAGGAGACTTGAGAACGGATCTCCGAGGAGACCTTGCGAAACTCCTGTGCCACCCTGGGGCTCTTGGAGCCAGAAAAGAGAAACTCTTCGTACTTTGCCTGGTCGAATTTCACAATGAGTGACTCGACCCTTTTTTTCATAAACTGACATCACCTTTCACCACAACTTGCTCATCAGTAGAGAAAGTAGTCCCCAGTGGAGTCTCCATCTCTTGTACGGGGAGGAAAGTTGAGAGTGTATTGCAAAATTTTCTTGAATCAATGAAAAGTTAAAACAACTCAAAATTTCAACTACAAGAGAGAGAAGACACTCAAGCTCAGATCTTCTCTTTGTTTAAGGCTGGGCTCTTTGCATAGCGGTGGAAAATGATTCTCTTTTTCTGTTGACCGGGTGAATGTCAAGCTCTTCTAGAAATCTTCTCCTAGGATCACTGATGGAGTGGCACAGCTCCTATCCAATGAAATCTCAAAGAGACTTAGGCAAAAACTTGAACTCAACAAGTTAGTAGAATAGTTTAACCCTTTATAAGTATTCCTCAGCTGAAAATTCTGACCCCACTTCAATAGAAAACTGAGCTATTTATAGGAGTTTCAGGGATAAAATTGTCCCCTAATCCTCTATAATGGGGGTTAACTCCCCTCATTACATGGGTAGTACTTGACCCAGTAATGGAGGTAGTTATAACTGAGACGCGGGGCTCCTCTGTAGTTGGAACGCGGGCTTGAGCCTTACGTTTAACCGTTGAGGTAATGCTGGATTCGGGCCTTGAGCTCCACATTTGGGTGCCGCGGTAGTGTTGAAAAGCGAGCTTCAAACTCTGTATCGAGGTTCGCATGTGAAACACGGGCTTCAAGCTCTGACACAGGCTTCAAGTTTTGTGCCTGAACAGTGAAGTGGTACTGAAACGCGGGCTTTGAGCTCTGCTTCTTGCCATTGCAATGGTGTTGAGACGCGGGCTTCGAGCCCTGCGTGCCTTTACACGAGTGGCTTTGATTAGCCTCGCTCTGAAACATGGAGTCTATTATCTGATGACTTGTCTTCAGTGATTTTTAGATAGTCTACACACGCACCTTAGCAAAAATGTCTTATTTTTTAGACTTTATAGGATTGTGACCATGATCACAGTCCTCATTATTAAAACATGTTTTGAGGCTTTATAGGACTGCGATCATGGTCGCAATCCTTACAAATATTTTTTTTAGTCTTTATTTGGATTGCGACCATGATCGTAGTCATTACAAAATCACAAATTTCTAGCTTATATTAAGACTGTGACAATGATCTAAGTCCTTAAAAATGCCTTAATTTTCATTTAATAAAAGAACTATGACCATTGTCGCAGTCTTCTAATAAAGGATTACGACCATAGTCGCAGTCCTCACAAAAACTGCGAACATAAGTCATAGTTCTCATATCAGTATCGCCATTATCAGCAGACCATCGTTCACCGGTATCGAATGATCCCCACTTTTTCCAAATCTGAATATCATACCAATCACAAACACTAACAAAACTCATCATCAGCATGAGGAATGAGATCTGCAAAAGATCGATCTAAAAAAAAAATGGTTCGGGGGTCTGCCGGGAAGGGGCTCCTGCCCCCTTCCAACCCTCACGGTGAACTGGCCGCGCAGGTCGACCTGTAAATTACCTGCATCGGGGTCAGGGTTGAGGGGAGAGCAATATTGGGGGCAATGGGGAGGGGTAAAAAAGTAAATGAAAATATATTGGAGGGAATCAATTTATACTGACGTGGATGAGGCTGTAGTGAATAAAATTATGAAGTTAGATTGTTTCTACTTACGAAGCAAAATAGATGGTAGTAGCGAAATTTTCCTTAAATAAACTTGGACTTGAAAATTTTGTTGGAAATTCCTCTTTATGTAAAATTGAAGTTCAAACTTATCAATGTAGTAGTGATATTTGAATCAATGGTCTGTAGCCCACGCTTGTCATAATAACTAATAGGTGGCAGCTAGGGGGCGAACAAAGCCTGGTCGGCCCGCCAACCTGCACAGACCCATCCCGTGCGGACCCAGACCCGGGCCCGGTCTGGGTTCGACCATCTACCTGGGGCGTGCGTGAGTGGGACTAATATGGCCCACGGCCCGGATAGGCCCGACCTGGGTTTCGGTCTGGCCCACCTGGGCCTCCCCCATCCCTCTCCTCCACCTCCACCACCCACCGCCACCTCCCCAACTCCTGCCGCACCTCGCCGCTCACCTCCGCTTCCTCCCGCACTGCCGCCCACCTCCGCCGCCATTCTTTTTTTTTTTTTTTAAGTATAAAAAAATTATGCTTTTGCTAGACTTCGAACTCACGGCCTCCAATATCTAACTTAAGTGCCCAAATCACAATGCCAAGTTGGACTACTTGGAAGAAAAAAAAAAGAAAATCCAAAGGAATTTATATTTTTTTGAATTTTTTAATAAAGTTCGGGACAGGGTGGCCCGGCCTGAGTATGGTCCAGGCCAGCCCGGGCGGGTCCAGAAGGGGCCAGGCTGGACCCCCCGGGAATTGCGGCGGCCCGAGCCTTGGCCCGCCTGGGCCTTGCCCCGCCGGGTCCGAGACGGGCCTGGCCCCTTTCGCATCCCTAGTGGTAGTAGAGTACAAGGAGATGTGATAACTTTCTTTTGCTATAATAAAGCAACGGTCCACATATCACGTTTCGTTTCGCATCCCTATTGGTAGCAGAGTACATAGACATGCGACAACTTTCTTTTGCTATAATAAAGCAGTGGTCCACGTGTCAGCAATTTGATTAGTATTATTGACATGCCTAATGCTTTAATTGTCAGCATAATGAACATTAAATAAAACACAATAAAAGGAGATGATAATCGGCAGCTGGTCAACTGATGTGATCACTTTACTGAAATTAGAAGATTTAGAATAGTTGAATGTAATGATGTCATCTCCTTGGCAAGCAGTACTGCTTTCTTTTTAGTTTGAAAGAGTTTGCTGTGACTGAGGGCCTCTTTTGTATTGAAACTGAAATTAAAAAACTGATAGTTTTAGTATTTTTTCTTTTTGAAAAAACTTATGGGGCTCATCTTTCTGCGGTTGTTCAGCTTTTTGAGTATTTTTTCTCTCAAAATAAGAGATTGAGTATTTTTCTCTCAAAATAAGAGACAGCTCAAAGAGTCTCTCTCTCTCTCTCTCTCTCTCTCTCTCTCTCATTTTCCATCAAACAAGCATCCCATTCTAAAAAAAAGACTATAAGACCCAAAAATTGATATAAAGTTTCCCTTTTCTAGCTCACTTTTCACCAAACAAACAGGCCCTGAGGGAAGGCTTGCAGACAAGAAAGAATTAAAATTGCCTAAACATTGTAAGCTAGCGTAACAAGAGGAGGGTCATAATGCGTCATAATTATCGATTGGTGTTTGAGAGTGATAATAAAAGATAAGATTGTGTAATTTTGAAAGGATTCGAGGCCACTCAAATACAACTATATGACATCTGAATGCAAGATTCACTCCTTTAAAGTTGATCTACATTATTTCAACTAAATAAAAAAAATCATGTAAGTTGAATAATTTTTGCTTATTCATCAAGTAGGCACAAAATAGACGACCGAAATAGTGAGTTAGTTAGTTTAACGGTGTAAAATTTTTAAAATTGGTGTCTGAGGTTTATAAGTATTTAGTTCATGATGAGATGATCGGATCTGGAATTTGTATGTCTAAAGACGTAGATCTAAGCAATATATTATTTTCAATCGTCCATTTTGCGCCTACTTGATGGATAAGAAAACGTATTCAAAACACATGAATTTTGATATTTAGTTATTTGAAATTTCAATGGAACGACTCTTGCGTTCGGAGGCCGTAAAGTTGTATTTGAGTGAGAAAAATTCGGCTTAGAATCTTTCCAAAATGACCAGTGATGATAAGTAAGTTGGCTGTTGAATTTGAGTGGGAATCCGATGCACGCCGAGAGATTTGTCAACCTCTTTTTGGTAGATTCAAGAAAGAAAAGATATTATTCTGCGCGACATTATGCTGGCAGGTATCATGGAGCGATGCCACGGAGGGACACAACTTTAATTGATTGCATATGATCGATAAAGTGAAAACAATCTTTATTTTTATGCCAGCGTCTGTTTCGCACCAGTGAATTTTACCCGGGTTTAGTCCCTCTTGGTGAATTTCTTACGGTGAAAAATATGTTATGGTGAATTTGTCCCCAGAAGAATATTCCTACAGTATATTTGTTACCTAATTATTCTAATAATCTCAAGAGTTAACTGCAGTTATATTTTAGAATATTGAAGTAAAAACTACATAATTAAGTGTGCTGGGTGACTTTCTCAAAAGTCCTTCAGCCAGGACATGACAAATACAACACGCATAAGGTATATGGAAACAAAATTCCCACAAATAGGTGTTATAATTTCCCATAGCAAACCTTGTTGGGATTTGGGTCGAACAAGTCCCACGTCGCACTTAGGTATACAAGGATTTCGGTAACTCTGCCTAAAAGGCTAATCTTTTGAGATGGTGTCCCAAGTCCTTCAATTGATATCAGAGTGATGTTCTGAACTTAGTCGTGTGTGTGGGTGATATTCGATGTTGTTGATCCTCCCAATTTGACGTAAGAAAGCGCAGTAGTGAGTCCATGTAAAACAATTTGACTTGCGAGATATTTGACGGTGGTGCTCTTTTTGCAATAGAAATCATACAAAATCATTGCAAACACATTTACAATGTAAATGTAATGCGTTAGTTTTACATCAAGACACCAGCTATGGGTCTGCTTGTTGTCGTAATTGGCCGTAATTCGTAAGTATTATTGGTAAAATCTTTTACAATTGTAAATGAGTTTATATGTATGTAAGTTTTACGGTGTTTGGTTGGTAATATAAAGTTGTAAGTGAGAAAGTGTATTGTATTTTACGGTGTTTGGTTGTTATAATGTGTAAGTCGTAAGTGAAAAAGTTGGTCACAAATTAACTATTTGGTGAATTAAAAAGTTTTAATAATGCAAATAAATATTAAAAATGTTAAATATTAAAAAAATTAATATTAACATAAAAAAATAATACAAATTTGCATGACCACAAAATTAACTATAACTTGGCTATAAGTGAGTGGTAATTGAGTTGCAAGTTAGTGTTAGTTGAGTTGCGTAAGTCTTTTACGAATTACGGTCCAAACAAATAGCGTAGCTGTAATTGGGTTGTAAGTCATTTATGAATTACATACTTCTACGTGTTTTACAACGAAACAAACAGCCCCTATGTGCAGTTACACAATTGATCCCATATTACATATGTACTGATTACTCAAACATTCATACTAACTTTACACACTTGTTCTACACCACAGTATGTATTGTTAGTTGTTGTAACACGTGCACGTGCCTTGTGGGTCCATGAGATGCCGCTAATTTCAATTTTTATGCTAAGCTCACCATTTTCCCCATTGAACCATTGGTATTAGTCACCATATTTGATTTTTCTTTTCAACCTTAACAAGTGGATGTATTTCCTTATTGCATTTAGATTAGGATTCTCAAGAATCAAAACCCAAATGCCTGATTTAAAACATACAAGAGATCAAACTGTAATTTCTATTTCCATATATCCATGAATCACACCCTGAATTTGATATGCTCCTTCATTCGTTTAACTGTCTAATAGCATCACCGTTTGGAGTCGTCTGCATTTCAAGATTCCTGATTTCACCACAAATCAGAAGTTCTCAGTAACGACCAACGAGATCTTCTCCTGCAATCACGCCACTCCCTCTCTCCCACGTTGAAGACGTGCAACATCCCTGCATTTAAGGCAGACAATTATAGACAATGAAGAGATTCAGGCATGCAATCCCAACAGTTCAGCACCCATAAACACAGCCGTTACAACAAATTCGTACATAAAGATCGTGCAGTTGCATAGATCTCTCCAGCACCCCGTCCGCCTCCATGCTGATAATTCAGTACAAATAGACTTTTTCTTCCAGCAAGAAGGGGATTTTCCCTTCCACTGAATCCTAACTCAAGGAGATATCAATACATTCCTGTAATTTCTGGAAACTTGAGAATTATAGTGAATTTTTTTTCCTGTGATTTTTTCCGATTTGAATTTTCACGTAAAAATCATGTGTCTCCGTTTATTGTTTGTGTTGTGATCACCATTTTACACTCACACCCCACTTTCCTATTCTCGCTTGTGATGTGGATCAACTCGCTGATCACTCGTAGCGAAAAATCCACACCACAGTATACTAGACATATCTATATATAAACAATAATTTTATATAAACTTGTATCTAGAAAGAAGATCATTTGAGTTGAACTAAGAAGACTAAACTATAAATGTATCTTGTTCGGATTACGGCGTTTGGATTCTTATGTAGCTATATGTAGATTCAATAAAGAATAATCAGATCTAGTTTTTAGATTTCATAACTTATCGTAATCTATTGAATATGATTTAAAGGATCCAAACCCAAAAATTCTGTTCAGTTACAAATGAGGTTACCAGTTACCTGGCCATGGCCACCCCTAACCCCAATAAAGTGTGAGATTACTGAGACCATTGACCATTGTAATCTTTTTGAAGAGTGTGTGTATAATCAAAAATCAAGTGTTTTGAATACTTTTTGCTTATACATCAAGTAGGAAAAAAAAAATACAGCCTAAATAGTGAGTTGGTTAGTTGAATGGGATAGAACTTTAGCAATCCAACAAAAATTGTTTTGTAGAGGTTTTTAAATATTTAAATCATGATCAAATGGGCAGATCAAAAATTTGTTTGTCTAAAAACATAAGTCTAAACAACTCACTACTTTGGCCGTCTATTTTGCTCCGCTTGATGAATGAGCAAAAAATATTCAAAACACTTGATTTTTGTTTATAGATACTTAAAATAATATAGATCACTGTAGCACCCCGTTCTTGGGATACGTATCCAGATACGTGTCCTAAATTTTTTGACCGTATTATTGTAATTTTCTTCTAGTATTAGCTTTTAAGTTGTGATTTCTTATATTTTTGGTATCGGATCTGGATTCTTAGTCTTAGAGTCAGCCCTGACCCGGACCAGGAACCCGATACCGACATACCACCCGATTTGACCTTTCTGATAGTCCGATTTGATCGATTTCAGTTTTAGTTTCTAATATTTTAGATTTTTTCATGATTTTTTAGAATTTTTCAGAATTATTTTGCAAAATCTCCAAAATCGGTGTCGGTCGGCATCGCTGACTGATTCAAGGATTTTTTAATTTTCAAATGGAATTGAATTTTCAGAAATGGCTTTCACATTACTTCTTAGAATTTTATTTTCTATATAAATACGTTTTTTGAGATTTTTCTAAATTTATCAAAATTTGACTGTTTTTGCTGCCGACCGGTATCGCTGGAAGATTTCAGAATTTTTAATTTTAAAAACCAGATCAAATCTCCAATTTCACCAAGCATCTAAAATAATATTTTCTATTTTTGAGAATTTTTCGGAACGTTTCTGAAACAGTCAAATTTTCGCTGTATTAAAATAATAATATTATTTACCGACAATTCTTTTCTTCCTTTTCCTTCTCTACTCCCCTACTTTATAGTCCTAGATATTCTAATAAATTAATTACTTAATAATATTTTTTTTACTATTTTCTTTTCTTTATCCTTAATTTTTTCCTTTTCCTATATTTTCTTTCCTTTTCTTTCTTTTCTTTTCTTCCCTTTGACTTTCCCCCTGCTCTGGCCCCCTGCCACTGCCGCAGCCACAGCTGCCTGCAGCAGCCTATGGCTGCTGCTGCGCCACCCTCTCTCTCCCCCCATTTCATCATCACAATTTCTCTCCTCCTTCATTAAAACCCTTCTTTCTTCTCCTTCTTCTTTCCATCTCTATTTCAACTCCAAACCACTTCAACCAACCAAACCCATTCTTCTCATCTCCATGGCCGCCGCCTCCACCACTGGAGCCACCGCCCCTATAGCCGTTGGCACTTCCCCCACACCCCTCTCCACTCCCCCATCTCCTTCAACCTCCACTAACCACTCTCCACTTTCAATTTCATCAAATCCACCACCATCACCTTCCTTCCTCCTCCAAATTTACCACCACCTCCATAAATTCACCAATCCCAACACCCCATCATCACCTCCTCCTCCTCCTCTAACTTCCCTCCACCTCCTACAACCACCACAACCATCATAACCACCACCCACCACCAACTATCACCACCACCTTCACCAACACCAGCAACAACCAAAACAACTCTAACCTCCCACTCCTCCCCGAGGGCTGGCCGCGCGCGTTTCCCCCTCCCCCGTCGCCACCGCCTGATCGCAAAAAGCAAGCACAAGAAAAGTAGAAAGAGAGTGGGTCGAAGTTACTGCTTTTGCGATTCTTCCATAGTAGCGAAGTGGCTATACGGGTCGTATCCACAAGGAGGGAGAGCGATGGAAGCTTGATGCGGCTTTTATGTTCAAGAAAAGAGAATGTTCTTTGTTTCCAAATAAAGAATTTAAAAAGTGAAAACAAGTTGTTTCAAGGATTGTTGGAAAATGTTTTGGTATTTTGTAAAAGTGGATTTTTCTTAGTTATAAAAACGCATGGCTAACCTTCTACTAATTGCTCCCACTAATTCCTAACTTCTTGAAGATGTGCCTCACGATGGATCATAGGCAAGCTTACCCCTGATGCAATGGAACTATTCACGTAGAAATCGAGTGAAAGTTCTTCCTATAACTTTGCTTTACACGGCAAAACTCGGACATTCCCATATCAAGATCCATTAGAAGGCAAGAATACGGGAAGACACGAGTGCACTAATGGTATCGGCAAAGTTAAAGGAAAGTCTCTAACTTACAACAACAATCAAAGTACAAAACTTATAGATCATCAAAACTATTTAAGTATGAAATATAAGAAGGTAAATACTTGTAGGTAAGTTAGAGTTAGAACCCTCGTCTTAAGATGTCATAGCTCTCGTTTGCACAAGGCTTGTTGACACTATTGACTCATGCGGGTTATCGATTAAGCAGTTAAAGATTAGGGGGTTAGTAGTTAGTTAGCCATGCTATGGAGGAGTTAGTTACACATGGTAAAGAAAAGAACAACAAAAGAAAAGAGATAAAGAGAAGGAGTTACACTAAAGCAAGAATGTAAAAGCAATGCAAAGACAAGTAAATGGAAAGAAGGAAGAGAAGTAGTACTTGTATTTATCTTGTCACCCTTCCAAATACAACTCCTTACAAACTCTCTCTCTTTCACTTTAAAGGCTAAATCCTAAACCTAGAATTAGAAGAAGAAGAAACAACAACAACTAACCTAAAAAAAGCTACAAATTCTCTCCAACTCTCTGGATCTCGCAACTGAAGAACCCTCCTGGGCTTTTATAGGCATCAGGAATGAGGGGGCCAGGAGACAAACCCTGGCCCAAAACGCGGCGCGCCGCGCGGCCACATGGCCGCGGAAACGCGGCATTTGCGCGTTTCCGCGGCAATGCTTTTGCGGCGCGCGCAGCGCCGCCTGCTGCGCGCCGCCTGGTTGTCCCCCTGTCGGCTGGATCTCTTAGTTTCTGGTTTGGCTGCGTTTTCGCGACAAAATGCCGCTTTTCCGCGGCTTTCCTTGGGTGGCACGTGCGGCGCCGCCTGCTACGTGCTGCGCTGTTGTCCCCCTGTTGGCTAACGCTCCTGATTTTGATAGAGTCAGCTCTCTAGGTCAATAGCTATCTTTTAAGCTTTTTAATCACCAAAATAATGGTGATTTAAACCTTCTTCTTCATTTACCCACCATGGACCTAGGATCAAGCAAGTAAGGATTTATTAGTAGAATTTACATGAAATAAATATGAGAATGTGATGAAAATTATGCAAAATTAGAGACTAATCACACCCCCACACTTATCTTTTTGCTCGTCCCGAGAAAAACAAAAATAAGAAATTATTATACCACTTTCACAGGTAACGCGATTGCACTGAGCATGTGCAACAAGCCTTTAACCTCTAGGTTTCCTAGAGGAGGAGTGTTGTCTCCTGAGGGTTTTCAGCGGATTGCACCCACAAAATCCAGTAAGTAAAGAAGTTAGTTGTTAGAAATATATATATATTTATATGAAAAAGAACTTTCAATCATCTAAATAAAAATGACCGAATGATGTAGGAATTAGGTTTAACCGTCATAAGTCCTCATATATTTAGCCTTCATAAAAGAAAGAAATTATGATTTTTCTTTAAATTTAGAAAGAATCTTGTACTTCTAACTCATTCTTTTATTTTGCTTTAGATAGATATGCATACTGTGTAAGTGTGATATGCTTGGGATTTTTCAACTCAACTTCGAATATTATTTTATTAATATTTACTTATTATTCCTGGTTCCATTAGGCTTTCTACTTCACTTATGTAGCACATATCAAACCGATGACTCCCAAACCAGATGGTCTTAGGGCATCAGGTGAAAAAAACACCCTTCAGGTCAAATATGCAAGTGGAGTAGGCCACGAATCAAGATTTATTTATAAAGATTGTTTTTCTGGCGTGAGTAATCATGCTTCTTGAGGCACAATTATCCAGCTCCTTTTTTTTTTTTGAAAAGTTGTGTTTCTAAATCTCAAGCATGTGTGTGTGAATTATGCATATTCTATTAAGGCTAAATAAAAGGTGTGAGTTGTTTTTCTTATCCTTTCTAACTCTTTAGTCAAACCAATCTTTCTTATTTACTCAGGCAAAAATAAAGATTTATTACTAAGGTTCCCGTAATTCCTACAATCTTTTGGTATTTTTATAAAGAGTATGAAAAATTCTTTTCAATCTGAGAGATTTTTTTTTTTGGAAAGAAGAAAGGAAAAAAGAAAAAGAAAAGTGTTAGCACCCCCCACACCTATCTAATGCATTGTCCTCAATGAATGCAGATGAAAATGTAAATGCAATAAATAGGGGGAAGAGATGATGTCACCGTCTTTGTGGACTCGGTCGGCCAAGTACGAAGAGGCTAAAGGAAATGTCAAGAAGAATGTACATGGGATAAGCATATAAACATTTTTTTTTTAATTGTTTGTTGTGGTTAGGTGTATGATGGAGCAAAAAGAGTCAGCACACTATCATCTGGAATCATCGGCTCAGTGGTCAAGAAGAGCTTTAGTCTTTGCCCATTCACTTTAAATTCCGTGTTATTTTTAGGATCTGCAATAAGCACGGCACCGTGTGGGAAAACAATGCGCACAATGAATGGTTCCGACCAACGAGTTTTTAGTTTCCCCGCAAAAATATGAAGCCTAGAATTGTACAGCAGAACCCTATCTCCCGGGGCAAAGTTTTTCCGAGTTATGAATTGGTCATGGAAAAGTTTGGTCCTGCTCTTGGTGATTCGTGCATTCTCATAAGCTTCATTCCATATCTCCTCTAGTTCAGAAATCTGCAGTTTCCTAAGTTCACCGGCCTTGGTCAGGTCAAAGTTGAGTTACTTAATTGCCCAGAGGGCCCGGTATTCTAACTCTACTGGCAGATGACAGGCTTTGCCAAATACGATTCTATAAGGAGACATCCCCAGAATTGTCTTAAATGCGGTACGGTAAGCCCATAATGCATCATTGAGCTTAACCGACCAATCCTTTCGGTTTTGTCCAACAGCCTTTTCCAGAATGAGCTTGATCTGTCGGTGGTGACTTCAACCTGCCCATTTGTCTGGGGATGATACGGGGTCGATAACTTGTGATTGATGGAATATTTTCGCATCAGAGCTTCAAAAACTCTGTTGCAGAAATGCGATCCGTTATCACTAATTATTGCTCGAGGGGTGCCAAACCGGGAGAAGACGTTTCTTTGAGAAATTTGACAACCACTTTGTTGTCATTCGTCTTGGTTGGCACAGCTTCTACCCACTTAAAGACATAATCGACAGCAACCAAAATGAATTGGTTGCCGAAGGAGTGGGGAATGGCCCCATGAAATCAATACCCCAAACATCAAAAATTTCAACTTCAAGGATTGGGTTCAGGGGCATCATGTCTCTTCAAGAAATTTTCCGATCTTCTGACAGTTTGCACATGACTTACAAAAATGATATGAGTCTTTGAACAAAGTGGGCCAGTAGAACCCACTTTGTAGAACCTTCTCTGCAGTCTTGCGGGGACCGAAGTGTCCTCCGCATGCAAGGTCATGGCAAAAGCTGAGCACACTCCTCTGTTCCTCCTCAGGTATGCATCGTCTAATTATTTGATCTGGACAATACTAAAAAAGATACGGTCTTCCCAGAAGAAGTACCGTACTTGGGCAAAGAAGCGGTCTGGTCTTGCTTTGTCCAGTCAGCAGGTAATTGTCCCGTGGCTAGGTAATTAACGATGTCAACATACCAGGGTTCCTTAAGAATGGCTAGGATGTGCTCGTCTGGGAAATTCTCGTTGATCGGGGCTGGGATGGTTGGTGCATTCGGAATTCGTGAGAGATGATCAACAACCACATTTTCGATACCTCTTTTATCCCGGATTTCTAAGTCAAATTCTTGAAGTAAAAGGATCCACCGAATCACTCGGGCTTTGCTTCCTTCTTGGTCATGAGGTATTTAAGAGCCGAGTGATGTGTGAAAATCACCGTTTTCGAACCTAACAAGTAGGGCCGGAACTTTTCTAACGGAAAGACAACAACCAAGAATTCCTTCTCAGTCGTTGTATAATTCTGTTGGGCGTCATTCAAGGTCCTACTCGAATAGTAAATCACGTGCTGCCTATTATCGATGCGCTGTCCTAGAACAGCGCCAATAGCAGAATCAGATGCATCACATATGATTTCAAATGGCTGGGCCCAATTAGGAGCAGAAATGATAGGTGCAGAAATCAGTTCTTACTTAAGCTTCCCCATGATTTGAAACATTCATCATTGAAATCAAAGGGCACGTCCTTAGCGAGCAGGTTGGTTAAGGGTCTCGCGATTTTGCTAAAGTCCTTAATGAACCGTCGGTAGAACCCAGCATGCCCTAAAAAGGATCTAATATCCTTGATGCTTTTGGGTGGTGGAAGCTTAGCAATCACTTCTACCTTAGCCTTATCGACTTCTATGCCTCTCCTCGAAATCTCATGGCCCAAGACAATCCCTTGTCTCACCATAAAGTGACATTTTCCAGTTTAGAGTTAGGTTCTTCTCAATGCATCTTTGTAGCACTAACTCTAAGTGATGAAGACATTGATTAAATGAATCTCCGTAGATGGAGAAGTCATCCATGAAAATCTCCAGAAAACGTTCCACCATATCAGAGAACAAACTAAGCATGCACCGTTGGAACGTTGCAGGAGCATTGCACAATCCAAAAGGCATGCACCTATAAGCAAAGGTTCTGAACGGGCAGGTGAACGTCGTCTTTTCCTGGTCTTCTGCAGCAATGGGGATTTGATTGTATCCCGAGTACCCATCTAGAAAGCAGTAGTACTCATGTCCAGCCAAACGCTCAAGCATTTGGTCGATGAAGGGTAGCGGGAAGTGGTCTTTTCGGGTAGCAGCATTCAACTTTCTATAGTCGATACAAACACGAACCTTGGTAGGCAGTCTTGTTTGTACCAACTCTTTTTCCTCATTTTCTACTACCGTTAAAGCCAGCCTTCTTTGGGACCGCATGAACAGGGCTAACCCATTGGCTATCAGAAATGGGATAAACTGTAATATCCCTATTTTTAAAGTACGGTATTTGAATAAAATATACCGGTATTTTAAATGTGTACATGTATATATATTTTTTCATGTGATATAACATTACTCATTGTTAGTAATATCTATTTTGTTACTGTTATTTATTATTATTATTGTTCTTTTAGTATGATTATTGTTTATCAATTATTAATTTTGATTGGTATACTTATTTTAATATTGGCATTTGTACTAATCTTGGTGATGGTGCTCCCTTTGTTTAGCATAATCCAACCTATTTTCTTATCCATTATATATCCTATTGCACATTTGCTATTTGGAGCTCAACCCGCAACAGTTGTCACAAACCCTATACCCAATATTTATCTATTTGGATCCTAACCCTCAACCCATTAGCATACCCGCTACCCGATAACCCGAAACCCATTTAATCCTAACTAACCCCCAAAATCTCCACCAAATCCTAATCCCATGATTTTCTCTCCCTAATTCTCTCCTCAAATCCCTAATCCTATCTTATCCCAATAACTCCCAGCCGCACCTCCTCTCCCTGCGTGCGCGAGCTCCAGGCCGAGCCAACCCTTGCAGCCGCCTCCTTCCCTTGCTGCAGTCGCAGAAACAGCCAGCCACCTCCCTTCATGGTCGGCCTCCTCCACCAACAGAGACCCTCCATGGCCGGCAATCCAGACCAGCACCTTCAGGCCGTGTGCACCTTGGCTGCGTGTGCCCCTAGCAGATCTGTGGCAGCCGAACACCCCCAGCCCGCCAACAGCACGAAGCTTCTCCCAGACCGGATCTCTCCGCGCAGCTCAGACCTCTTCAGCAGCCCCTCCCCCCTTCTGGTTGCTGCCGCGACACAGCAGAACGGCAGCAACAACAGCCGCCTCCATTATGGCCGCAGCCCGTTGGACAGCAACACGGCACAGCAGCAGGCGCTGCCCCTACTCGGCTGCTTCCCCCCCTGTCCAGATCAGCAGCCCGAGGACAGCAGCACTTCCTCCCCTGGCCGAGCCCAGATCTGCAGCAGTCCAGGCTATCCAGCAGCCCCTCCTCCTCTTTGGCCGGATCTCCTCCACGGCGGGCGCAGCAGCCCAAGTCCCTTGGCAGCAGATCCATCAGCACTTAGCAGTGTTTCCAGTAGCCCAGATCCGGCGCGCAGGCAGCAAGCGAGCAGCAATTCCAGGCCCTTCCGGCGAGCGCGAGATCCCCAGCTTGCAGCTAGGCCTTCCCCAGCACCTTAGCCACCCTCCCATGTAGTCCGATAGCGAGGAACGGCACGACAGCGACCGCGGCAGCGACTCGGCCCTTGACGCGCACAGCAGCGAACGACACCTAATGTGAGTGTCTCTTCCTCCTTCTCTCTTTATTAAGTGATTGTAACTATTATTTTATATGTGATGTAATTATTGAGTAGAATACTTAGATTACATGTTTATGCGTGGAGATCACCGAGCATGTAGGTGGACGACCATCTTCCGTTTATTTATATGTCGAATACGTATAAGGATTTGTTATGCACGCATATCTTTGATGTTAGAACCCCATGTTTATCATGTGAGTGCTTAGATTATCAGTGTAGATATGTATGTTGGAGTATATGTGTATTGGAGAGAATATGGGAAGAAGAGTGGATGTATCTCAAGTTTTTAGTGCCCAGACAGAACCTGATTAGTCGACTAATACCTGTTATTAGTCGACTAATCCTTGTATTAGT
>JAVJIF010027798.1:0-53609 GCA_038442645.1 Agave tequilana
TGAATGTATTTTTGAGTTTTAACCTGATGTATACAAAGGCAAGGTTTGTCGCTTGAATTATATCTTTAAGTTGAATAATGCTACCAGTACAACTCAAACCAGTTCATGCTATTCTTTGCCTATATCCTCCATGATTGAACTCCATCTCGTTTCTATCACTTTCGCATGATAATGGTTTCTTAGGTACCTAATCCTCTTTTGTGGGTATGATTCTTCTACGCCTCATATTCTCAACCAATAGTATTGTGTCAGCTGGTGTTAGTGCCAGCTGGTTTGCAAGCTTGAGGAAACAACCAGCCCTGGCCAGTACATTTCCTCTTTTAAAGAAACTTCAGAACTGGTGGTTCTCACACTCCACTTCTCTTTGTCCCCTCCATCTAGACCTCAAAGTTAAAGCCGATATGTGTTCAAAAAATTAGTCCAATAACTAACTAATTCCTGTCAGGTGGTCTTAATATTATTATTTGTGCATTGTTCTTTTTATTTGTTCTAATACAAAACTAATCTCTATTATATTCTTCTCATAAATGAACACAAACTCATCTGGCACATATAGTTAAGAAAATGTAAGATAACAGTAACATGTTCCCTTGTGGTGGAAAGGGACAGAATAGAGAAGATGATCGAACAGAGAACTATTTTGGTGCTCATAAAGACGCTACATTTTCATTAATCAGGTCCATGTTCTAAGAGTTTCATAATTATGTAATAAGAAGAAGAGCAAATATGGAAATATTCAGTGGAGCGGGTTGCTTTTCAAAGTATCTTGACAGCCTGTCATTAGCACCGCATGGCGTAATTTTGTTGGTTGAGAGCATAAATAGGAAATTTCTCCATCCAAGGACGTAAATGAATCAAACCTGCTGGTTGTTTAGCAAGCTCTAAATTTTACATTTCAATATTCTACATTGTGGACTTTTACTCCACTCTGTTACATATGACTTCGGTTTCTCAGAAACACCCCATCAGTTTAATATCCTTTGCTCTAATGATACTCCTTGAGAAAAAGTACATTGATCATCCTGCAACTAATGGTTAATTGTATTTATTTTTTGTGATTATTCGAGTTGCAGCAATCAAATTAATTACCAGATTCATATGACAAATGATAAACTAAATAATCCTGTCAAATGCCAATGGTATTACATCTTTTTCTTACTCTTGGCTCACAGTTCGTTTGTAACTCCTCCACAGCTCTAAAGTATTTCGCTGCCTTACTCTATTCAATTCTACCCTTATGAAGAGAGAAATGTTCTTGAAAACAGAACAATATTAAATATTGAGCTATATTATGTTTTTTTTATGATATTACTATTATAGTTCAGATATCTTTCTGAAAAATCAAATTCTAAATGTTCATTCTACTGTTAATACTTCTTATTATTATAATTTAATTACATTTTTGCTGATCAAATATCCATTCAGGACTGCCACACTGATGTCCCAAGTGCTCCACCTTTTCATGGTTCCACTGAAGAAATTAGCCAAGCTTCTGATCAGATACCTACTCCAAAAGCACATGTTACCCCATGTCCAGTAGGTTCGAATGGTTACTCTACAAAAATTGAGGCAAGTGTACAAGCGAATGCAGAAAACAATGTACCCAACAAAAACATTAGGTACTTGCAGTTTAAGTGCCTTTACTTGGTAGAACATATTAGAAAATCAAGCAAATACTTAGGTGCATCCCATGTTTAATATGATTGATCTTCTCAGCTCGTCTGTTCATGCCGAAGGGGCCGTATCTTCAGGTTCTTTGCCTGCTCGAGTTCCTAGTTTTCATGCAAGGTACAACAAATGAATTTTGCAATTAAAATACCACTTGCTTGTAAATTCTTTATATTCGGTTTCAACAGTAAAGCAAGTCACGTCTAGTTATACAACTGCATATGGTTTACTCTTCTTCAAATTGCGATGTGCACTAATAGTTTTGTTTCTGTTGCAATATGTCTCAGTGGACAAGGGCCTTGGTATTCTGTGATTGCATATGATGCATGTGTTCGTCTCTGTCTTCATTCGTGGGCTAGAGGCTGCATGGAAGCTCCAATTTTTTTGGAAAATGAATGCGCACTTCTGAGAAATGCATTTGGGTAAGTTCACATATTCAGTTTTGTTGTTTGCATAGAAATGTGATGAAACTGGATATGCAATCTGGCACTTACTGCATTGTCTTTGAGGATGTACAAGTGCGCGCACACATCCAGAGATGCCAATAGATCTAGTTGAATTTACCAATGCACAAAAGTTGATGTGAATTTAGGATTTATAGTTTTGATGGAACTGATGAATGAATCTGTAAGCTTACTAGCTTAGTATTCAATCTGTGTTTTACAAGGCTCTGTTTAGTGTGCTTTGAAGTTTTGAGGTGAAAATTTGTCGCATAACGCATAGCGTAAAGCTTTAATTTATGACTTTTGCTTTTGCATGTAAAGGTTTTATGCTCTTTGGCATGAAGCGTTACAGTTTCAAGCTTCATGTTGAAGGCTGCTTTGGCATAAATATTTAGTCAGTCACTCTCTTTTTCTTGCTCATCTCACAAGTGGTTTATGAGGTTATGAACTAATTAAGACCAACAAAGGCCACCTTCTAGCACTTATATTCGCAAATTCACTTCCATCACCAAGTATACTTCCATTGCAGATATTTGAGGCATATGTTAAAGTCCTCCAATCACCAGCAACATGAATTAGAACATGAAATTCCATTGCTGATAATCCCCCATTCTCATTTATTTTGTCATGTAAGATAATTATAAGTTGTTTTAATTTTTTGACTGTCTGTATATTTTTTTATAATGAAAATGAAAATTCTTGAAGGTTACACTTTTTGCCTGGACCAGCTTATGCTTCGCTTTGATTTAGGGGTCAAGCATTTCGCTTTATGCTTTCACTTTGCATTTACGGTCATATTTGGTGCAACTCTTGCTTTGTTTCTCTTTCTACTAGTTGAAGCCTTACACTTCCCCTCCATACTATGGTGCAGTTTGCAGCAGATCTTGCTACAGTCGGAGGAAGAACTTATGGCAAAACGGACTTCAGAACTTGTAAGTGAAGGTGCTGCAGTAAAACCAAAAAAGATCATTGGAAAGATGAAAGTACAAGGTCTGCTACCTTCCTTTTTGAGATACTTCTTTGCTTCCTGCTGAATGTTTCACTTCTATTTCTGACACTCACAGCACGAAAAATGTCAGTTATTCAGCATCTTTCTTCATTATATGTTTTTTTTTCTTTCTCTAAGTATAGGTATGGCAGTTTCCTTGGTAAAAGAACTACCATCTAACCTAGATATTTTATGCTGCAGTTCGCAGAGTCAGAATGGCTCTTGACATGCCTTCAGGCTGCAACTATCTATCACTGACGACACCAATGGTGAAACTGGAATCCCTGAAGTATCGTATGTCCAACTTACAATCAACTCTCTCATCTGGATGGGAATCTCTTAGAAAAGTTCGAGTTTTGCCTCGTCTGCCAGCCAATAGTTCTTTTTCTCGGCACAGCTTGGCATGCATGCATGCGAGCACACAGTACATCAAACAGGTTTCTGGACTTCTGAAAATTGGTGTGACTACCCTGCGCAACAGTTCATATGAAGTAGTCCAAGGTAACAATATATAAAATGGTGTTTGGTGTGAAATTCATAAGATCATTTCTGATGACTTCTCTGGTGTGTCAGAATCATATTCTTGTGTATTGAGATTGAAAAGTTTAACTGAAGAGGATGGAGTTCGTATGCAAGCTGGATCTGGTGAAACACATGTCTTGTACGCATATTTTTTCTCCATGTTATTGGACTTGGTTCTGCATTAAATGTTGGATAAACTTATTACTTGTTCATGTTCAGTATCACCAGATTGTTTCCCCCCTTATGTTGCACCGACACACCAAAAATGAAACCGTATCCAAGTCTGCCCC
Source organism: Agave tequilana (assembly GCA_038442645.1). Taxonomy (NCBI): domain Eukaryota; kingdom Viridiplantae; phylum Streptophyta; class Magnoliopsida; order Asparagales; family Asparagaceae; genus Agave; species Agave tequilana. Next base: position 3,912 of record JAVJIF010027798.1, read on the forward strand.
CTATTGGATATTCATAGATAGTACATAAATACTGGTAGGATACATGTCTTTTTTGTGCTTAATCATGTTTCTGACACATCCTAAATTTTATATATTTTTTTATTTTGGATGGTATGTTGACACTTCGTAGATTTGCTTTGATACTTGTCGAGTACTTCCTTGACATGCATTACACGTCAACCCTATTTGTTTTTCCTTTCAAAATTCATGTTAATACTTAAATGATAATATTGATGTAAGTATATTATAATTTATATTTTTTAGCATAAAGGCATGAGATACACTAAGATCCTCTATTGAATGACTATTCCTATATGTATCATTCAAATGTATGAAAATTACATAAGTTAATCTTATAGTTTTGCCATTTTTTTCACGAACAAGCATGTTATTGTATATGGCGTGTGTGCCTGTGTATGTGCATACGTCCGTATATAAGAATGTATGTATATTGTCATATCAAATATCCATATTTTAGGTTTTCAAGATTTTCTGTGTCCACATACCTCTGTTTTGTGATATCCTTGTTCTGCATCACTTCTGTGCAACATAGTTTGCCACCGCACCCAGTTTCATTTTTCTTGTAAACAGCCTAGGTTCTCTGTTTGTCATAGAGTATATTAACAATTTATGTGTAAATACAGTTTCTCAGACAGTTTAGGAGATGATTTAATTCTTGAAGTTTTCGACTTGAAAGGCAAGTTGCATGGCCGTGTGATTGCTCAACTTGCAAGTATTTCTGAGGATCCAGTAAGAATCTCTAGTCACATCTCCCTCTTAGGAACAATCTCTAGCCACCGACACACCAAAAATGAAACCGTATCCAAGTCTGACCCCTATTGGATATTCTTAGATAGTACATTAATACTGGTAGGATACATGTTTTTATTGTGCTTAATCATGTTTCTGACACATCCTAAATTTTATAATATATCTTCTTATTTTGGATGGTATGTTGACACTTCGTAGATTTGCTTTGATACTTGTCAACTACTTCCTTGACATGCATTACACGTCAACCCTGTTTGTTTTTCCTTTCAAAATTCATGTTAAATACTTAAATGATAATGTTGATGAAAGTATATTATAATTTCATGAGATACACTAAGATCCTCTATTGAATGACTATTCCTATATGATATTTATCATTCAAATGTATGAAAATTTACATAAGTTAATCTTATAGTTTTTCCATTTTTTTTTACGAACAAGCATGTTATTGTATATGGCGTGTGTGCCTGTGTATGTGCATACGTCCGTATATAAGAATGTATGTATATTGTCATATCAAATATCCATATTTTAGGTTTTCAAGATTTTCTGTATCCACATACCTCTGTTTTGTGATATCCTTGTTCTGCGTCACTACTCTGCAACATAGTTTGTCATCGCACCCAGTTTCATTTTTCTTGTAAACAGCCTAGGTTCTCTGCTTGTCATATAGTAATTAACAATTTATGTGTAAATACAGTTTCCCAGACAGTTTAGGAGATGATTTAATTCTTGAAGTTTTCGACTTGAAAGGCAAATTGCATGGCCGTGTGATTGCTCAACTTGCAAGTATTGCTGAGGATCCAGTAAGAATCTCTAGTCACATCTCCCTCCGAGGAACATACTCTATTGTGCTTCTGAACTTCCCTCATCTTGCAGAGTGACAAACTTCGCTGGTGGTCCATCTATCGTGAGCCAGAGCATGAGCTTGTGGGGCGGATACAGCTTTATATTAATTACACAACCAGTGTAGATGAGAACAGTGGCCTAAAGGTAATCATGAAGTTTTTCCTAGTTCTGATGTGTAACTGGCTATGAGTTCTTATAACATGCCAAAAATTTCATTGTAATTTTTACTTGGGAATTATGTTGAAGAAATTATCATAAATGGAATGAGGCCCTGCATAAGTATTTAGCAAAAAGCCAGATTTCCAGCATATGATGCCTTCCCCATTTTGTTCTGATCTTATCTGAAAATCAACTTAAATCAACATCCTTTCATGTAGGAAAGAAGCCACTTAGTTCAATAGTTAAGCTCAAATTTGACCAATACCAATACCATGGAGACATTATTAGAGCAATGGTAAGCTAGGGTACCTTTTTTTCCTATTATTATTGTTGAGAGTAAGATTCAGATGTAATCTGCATCCGCCAGCCTTTTAACTTGAGCAGTTGAGTCTTTGCTCGCTTAAATCGAGCAATGTAAGCTGGAATTTCCTGAGCCAGGGTCCATCTATCGTGAGCTAGAGCATGAGCTTGTGGGGCGGATACAGCTTTATATTAATTACACAACCAGTGTAGATGAGAACAGTGGCCTAAAGGTAATCATGAAGTTTTTCCTAGTTCTGATGTGTAACTGGCTATGAGTTCTTATAACATGCCAAAAATTTCATTGTAATTTTTACTTGGGAATTATGTTGAAGAAATTATCATAAATGGAATGAGGCCCTGCATAAGTATTTAGCAAAAAGCCAGATTTCCAGCATATGATGCCTTCCCCATTTTGTTCTGATCTTATCTGAAAATCAACTTAAATCAACATCCTTTCATGTAGGAAAGAAGCCACTTAGTTCAATAGTTAAGCTCAAATTTGACCAATACCAATACCATGGAGACATTATTAGAGCAATGGTAAGCTAGGGTACCTTTTTTTCCTATTATTATTGTTGTGAGTAAGATTCAGATGTAATCTGCATCCGCCAGCCTTTTAACTTGAGCAGTTGAGTCTTTGCTCGCTTAAATCGGGCAATGTAAGCTGGAATTTCCTGAGAATAATTTGGTCAAATCTGTTTAAATCTACTCAGATTTGATTGAAGTTATTGTTCTATGAACTAAGGTGGGGGGTATGGAAGTGATTGGATTTTTCTGTTGATTATGTACAATGACAGCTAGCAAATGTTTGTGTTAGGGGTGTTATCTTTGAATGATTTGAAAGGAAATGATCAGACTTGAAGTCTACTACTGACAGTTTCAGATCTGAGAAAGGCTTGGATTGATAAATAACAGTTTTTAAGTAGATTGGGAACTTTATCCCCAATCTATTTGTTAAGAATTTATGCATGGGTGTATAATATTATTGAAGGGTTTAGAAGGAAATACAAGATCTTATGTTTGTAATTGGTGTGAATGACCTGGAGACGCTTGGAATGATGAACACCAAACTTTAATAGATTGTATAGAACTAAGTAATATGCTATCTTCATGCTGATTGTAGTTATGCCACAGGCAAGACTAAAAAAAATTCTCTCTCTCTCTCTCTCTCTCTCTCTCTCTCTCTCTCTCTCTCTCTCTCTCTCTCTCTCTCTCTCTCAGACACGCGCGCGCGCGCACACACGTGCGCGCACAATTAGTATAACATGCAATATGTCTTATAGTATTTTTTTAGATATTACCAAATAATTACCTCTGTTCTTTGTGATTAATTTTGTGTATGTCATAATAAGTAAATAGAATGTTTCTTTTCATTGTTGCTATGTCTCTGCACAAAAGTTTCTCAGTTTCTCTCTGTGTGTCCCATAATTACTATAGCACCACATTTTATCTTATACTCTTTTTTTTGATAGTCACGTATGATTAGCACTGTCCTTAGTGTATACCACAATAAATGAATAGAAAGTTTCTTTTCATTGTTGCTTTATCTCTGCACTGTGTTCCTTTGGTTCTTTAAGTTCACTAGCAGGTGTTGCGCATCGTAAATTTCTTGAACTTAGCAATTATGATAAAGATGCTAGAATGCCTGCCTGCTAGCACTCATGAACTAAAGCAATAATGGGTGCACTTTACGTGTTAAAAAATTGAAACATAAAAGGTGTGGAATGGGATTTATAAAGTTTATCTCCTCTTCATTTGTCTATCTTATTCATTATGTGTGCCTTATAGAGTTTGTGATTCCTAAAGCAAAACTGATGTGAAACGCATATGCGTGCAATATAGAAATCAATGATGTAACTGAAATGTGCAATGTTTCACCAAAATTACGAACGTGGGTAGGAAAACAGTTAAAACATGTAATGTGAAAGGCAGATTTAAACAAAAATTAGAGGCGCAGGTTGTACCCGTTATAATCTCAAATAACTCAATGCATATACTAAGCTGTGATGGCACAGTTGTACAATCAATATCAATCACTAGCAATCACTAGCAATCATAGGTATAACAGATTCTCACAACCTCACGAATTTTGTGGCAGCACATGAATCAATAAAACATCAGAGAACTGTTATCAAAAACTCGCAAATAAAGATCGTGTTCAGAAAAACGTACCTACTGAGGATCACGTCGACCTCAACGTCCTGCTGATACGTGGCTCTGTCTTCCACAAGTCCAATGCTTTGAGAACAACTCGAATTGGACTATAGATGACCGAGAAACACCCGAAAATAAAACCAAATGCTAGCGGGTCTGTTATTTGTTAGCGGGTCTGGACTGCGACTACGGATCGAGCTTGTAGCTGAACGTGTCGGAGTTGAATTTGCATAGTAGCAGATTTGGATCAGGTGTAGATGGGTCAGTTGGGAACCAAACCGGGTATGGTTTGTCGTGAGACGGGTCTGAAGTGCTATCGGGCCAACAGAGTCAAACCTGATATCAAATTACAGGTTGGATCCTTGCGGCTGCAAGTTGACGACAAACATCTGAGAGGCAGCGATGGGGAAGGGGTTGCAGTTGGGAAGGTGAGGGAGAGGCGTGGTGCTGGTGATAGAGCGGGGAAAGGGATGATCCGAGGTGGCAAGGAAAGGAGAAGGGTGATGGATGTCGCGAGAGCAGGAAAATGAGAAGAGGGGCAGCTTCCAGGGAGGGGGAAGAGGCAGAGTGGCAGCACGACAACGGCTAGGGCGGTGATGCGAGGGTGGGAGGTGCAGGCGGCGGTGGTCTGGCAGCGGGGGAAGAGGGAGGCAGGCGTGGCGATCTGAGATGAAGAAGATGATGACAAAGGCTACTGTCAAAGGGTTGGTGGTGAGGCAGAGAAGACAAGATGAGGGGGATGAGTGGTGGGTTGTGGTTAGTAGAGAGCAAAGAGAGAAAGTTGGTTACGGGAGAGAGAAAAGAGGGAAGAGAGAAAATAGGATTAGGGTTTTAATAAAAGGATAATTAGGATTTCACTCCTAAAAGAGAATTAATAACTCACAATAATTTTTCTGCAAAATTTTGCATTAATTTTATTCATAGTAGAGAAGCCTTTAAATAGGCTTTACAAAGTCTAATTTCTAGATTACAACCGAGGGCACACGCCAGGGCTGGATGTCCGTATCATTCTCCTGGGTGATAGAGAACTCGGCCATGTCGAGTTAGGTGTAGAAGCGCTCTCGTACTGCTCCAATGCATATGGATCAATCCGTTGGAAGTCACCTCGATCTAGCCATATATCTTCAGTCGGTGATATTTCTTTTCCAGTGGATCAAGTACTTGTGAGTCCCACCAGATTTGGTGACGATAATCTCATCATTTAGAATTTTATCAACTCTCGCTACTCTATTAGAATGAGTATCTGGGAGTGGCGGTAGTGAGGGACTCAAAAAATGGCTCAGAGGAAGGTTTATCAACCAGTGGGTTGTTAGGGTTGAAATCAAGTTCATTGTTAATCCACTAAGTCTTCAACATTAAAAGTATAATTGATGCCAAAATTTCTAGGAAGATCTATACATAAATATTGTCATTTAATTTATTCAAGATCTTAAAAAGTCCAGCACTACGGGCATGCAACTTTTTAACAGTGTTAAGAAAAATCATTTTGGATGAATCTGAACTATCACATAATCACCCACATTAAAATTTTTAAATTTCTTCCTGTTGTCAGCTCGTGATTCGTAGTTAACATTACTCTGTTCAATTCTATCACTGATCTCTTTGTGTATTTTGTGCACGTGTGATGCAAATACAAATGCAAACTCAGATACTCTATAATGAGATAGTGTCTGCAATAGATGAGGCAGGGGTTGACGGCCGGAGCAAGCGAGGCTAGTAGGGGAAGAGGAGGGAGTGATACTAATTGGTGGCATGAAAGGTGAAGTTTGCAACAGAGCCAAGGAAGGGAAAGGGCATGTTCCTTTTTTTAGTTTTTGTTCAAGGACCTTCGCACTAATTAAGTTAATTTCTTTAATGTTCTTGGTGCGGTAGGCGTCTGCTCAGGATGTCTAATCTCGGGTCTCAATGGAAGTAGCTTAATCTTTTTACATTAGTTCAAATTGACACATATTAGATCGACCGTAGATGGTGACTTCTTTGTCGAACAAGCGTGGTCTACCTAGGATAATTTGATCCACGTCCATGGTAACCACATCACACCGGAACTTGTCCTTATAAAGATTAAAGTTGACTAAGACAAGACACCGTTGATTTACTTTTAATACCGTGGAGTTAACCAGTGACATCTTATTGGGTGGGGATAGGATACAACTTTTAATTCAAGCTTTTTAGTCACCTTGGACGGCATTGGCTTGATACAGCTTTCAGTGTCCACAATCACCATTCAGTTATTATCTTCAATCTTAGTGAACATGTGAAATATTGCAAATTTTCTTCAATCGTCCTTTTCTGTTGGTTGTGAGGAGACACGCCTGACTACAGACAAGTAAGTTGACGGTGTTGACATAATGCAGTTGAGACCAACGTCATCACCTGTGATCTCTTTGTCAATGTTAGAACTTTTTTTTTCCTGGTAAATGAATTCGTCTAAATTCGATTCCGACTTTGCTACAAGTACTCCATTGACGAAAGCAATTTTGACTTGATATATGCTCATAACTTAGGCACTTGTAATATTTGGTTGTAGGAATAATTTTGGAGGCCTTCTCAATGCCATTGCCTTTGGTGTCCTTTTCAACACTCTTACCATTGGGATCCATTTTGGGTGTTGACATCTGAGCTTGAAATGTGTTTGGGTATTGAATCGAATTGGATTTAGGCTTTTGGGTTTGACTTCTAAGGTGTAACTAGACTTGGCAACATCTAAGTCTTAGACCAAGACATACGCTTTTTCAAGCTCGGTGACTCCACAAGCCAAAAGTTCACTTCTCAGGTCTTCTCTAAGCTAACTCTAAATCGGGAAAGAACTTGGGTGTTACTTTCTATGCTTAGGGTATTACAACGAATGAGGAACTCATCAAATTGGACAATATAGTCCTTGGCTGATTTAGTACTTTGGGTGAATCGTTGCCAATCGTCAAACGTAGTAAGATGTTGGCACATATTTATCTCTAAGCTTGTCCTTCATATTTATCTCTGTACGCTCCTGACGTCAGGATGCTCTCATTGATTCCACATTATGTTAGTGTTGGTTAGCTTGGCCAGTCAGCTTCATTACAATAAACTTGACTTTTCTAGCTTCAAAAATTGGGTACCATGTGAAATATTTGTTCATGTGTCAAAGCTATTCCAGAAAGAGTTACAGATCCAAACGGTCAAAAGTTGGAACGTCTAACTTGATGCTCTTTAAGTATTAGTCATCAAGGTCTTGTGCATTTTGCCTCTAGTATGGTATCAGCGGTCCACATTCTTCTTCACGCTCGTTAAGGTTTGGATCACATTCTTCACATTCATTATGATTTTCTAGGCGCGTCTCTGCATTGATCAGTCTCTCATTGATCTCTTTTATGGTCTCTAGCTTAACATGTATGTCAGTAAACATCGCGGCAAATTGCTGGATATCCATGGGAAATTCGCTAGACTCTTCTAGAAGATACAGATTACCACTACGGAGGGGCGTGCACTAAACAAGACTTAACTGGATGCTAGAAAATGCCTATATGATATTTTTATGCAAAGAAAACAAACTAGATTTTATATCTAAATTGTGCTCTGATACCAAATGTGAAACATATATCGTGTAATACAGAAATCAGTGATGTAACTGAAATGTGCAATGTTTCACCAAAATTACGATCAGGTGTAGGAAAATAAGTAAAACTTGTAATGTGACATGAATTTAAACAAAAATTACGAGCGCAAGCTATACCTTATGATCTCAAATAACTCAATGCAAATACTAAGTTGTGATGACACAGTTGTACAATCAATATCAATGACCAACATTCACAGGTTTGACAGATTCTCACAACCTTAAGAATTTGTGACAACAAATAAATCGATAAAATACGAGAGAATTGTTATGAAAACTCGCAAATAAGATCGTGTTCAGAAAATGTACCTACTAAACAAGACTTAACTGGATGCTGAAAATGCCTATATGTTATTTTTTATGCAAAAAAACAAACTAGATTTCCCACCTAAGTTGTGCTTTGATACCAAATGATATGAAATGTATATGTGTGTGTTGATATTTCACCAAATTACGATCATGTGTAGAAAAATAGTTTAAACTTGTAATGTGACATGAATTTAAACAAAAATTACAAGCGCAAGTTATACCTTATGATCTCAAATAACTCAATGCAAATACTAAGTTACGATGACACAGTTGTACAATTAATATCAATGACAAGCAATCACAGGTGTGACAGATTCTCACAACCTCGCGAATTTTGTGGCAACAAATAAATCGATAAAATACGAGAGAATTGTTATCAAAACTCGCAAATAAGATCGTGTCCAGAAGATGGACCTACTAAACATGACTTAATTGGATACTAAAAATGCCTATGTTATTTTTTATGCAAAAAAATACAAACTAGATTTCCTACCTAAGCTTTGCTTTGATACCAAATGATGTGGAATGTATATGATGCAGAGGATCACGTCAACCTCAGCATCCTGCTGACGCGTAGCTTTGTCCTCCACGAGTTCAACGGTTTGAGAACGACTCGAACTGGACTTCGGATGGCCGAGAAACACTCAAAATAAAACCCAAATGCTAGCGGGTTTGTTATCTGCTACGGGTCTGGACTGTGACTGCGGATCGGGCTTCTAGCTGGACGTGTTGGCCCAATGGCTTTCCACTCTAGTTTTGATGATGATCAACACTCATGTAGTTATGTTCACTAATATTCTTGTGTTTCTAAGTTTCAGATCATTAACAGGATATTAGTTGGTGATTAGCTTCAACAAGATGATTAGAAGCTATTCATGTTGATTCCGGTGCCAAAGCTTAAAGATCATACCTTTGCACTTGGAGAATCACGGAGTTTTGGAGCAAGTCTACTTGAAGATGAAGATCGTCAAGAAGACTTAGGTATCCTAGTTTAGATAGAGTTTTAGATCTACTTGTAAAGCTTAGTTTAGTTGATATGCTCAAGTGAACACAAGACACACACGTTTTATGATTTGATATTTGGTTTTTATGAATAGTTGATCAAAACAAGTTTACATATGTTATATGTATAGTAGATGTTTTCTATTTATACATACATGCTTTAACTTGGTAAACAAACTTATTTTGATATCCCTATTCATGTTCTTGAAAAATCAAATTTGACAAAATACAAGTTTTGTTTTTGATAAAATTTGTAAGACACAAAAATGAATTGATATGTTGTTATATTGTCTTGAAATTTTTATCACATGTTTATGTTTTAACATAAAATGATAAAACAAGTTTTATGGAATTTTCAGAAATGATAAAAAGTTTTTATAAAATATTTTCCCAAAATTTTCTGACCTTGTTTTGTGCTGACAGGCTGGTCGGTCGACCGTGACGGTCGACCGCACCAAGGGCCGGTCGACCGTTGCGGTCGACCGACGTGCACAGACGTGCACGTCTGTTAGGCACAGACACGGTCGACCGGGACGGTCGACCGAGTTGAGAGCTCTGCTCTCGGGTTTTCTCGGTCGACCGGGCCGGTCGACCGCAGTTGCCCAACGGTCATAATTCTGACCGTTGGCGGTCGACCGGCAGTCTGTCAGACTGCCAGCTCAGCCTAACGGCTAGTTTTGTTTTGGGGCTATATAAACCCCATCTCTTTGGGGATTTTAGCCAAGTTTTTCCAAGAGAAAAATTTTCAGTTTTCTGAAGTGTTTAAAAGAGTTTTCAAAAGAGTTTTAAGTGCATAAACTTCTCATCTTTATTGTTTTAGGGTTTTTGGAAAATCAAAGAAAAATAGGTTTTTGGGATTTTTGCTTAGATCTTCAATTCTATCACATTGCAAGTATTTTCCCAAAGATTTTTCTTTGTTGCTTGTTTCCAAAAACACTTGTTTCCACACTTGAGCTATCTTCTATCCTAAACTGTTAGGATCTTGTTTTTGTGGAAAAAGATAAGAGAAAAAGAAAGAAGTGTTTGAGGTTGTTTGTTGTAAACCTCATTGTTGTAAACCCTCCTTCATTTGTTGTATCCCTCTTCGGTAGAGGTGATCGGAGTGGTATTGGTTGTGAGCCTCTTTGGTAGAGGTAGAGTTTGGTTGTGAGCCTCTTCGGTAGAGGTGTGTGGATTGGTTGTTGTATTGGCTACGGGCCTAACCCCTCGGTTTGAGGAGGTTGTTGTTTGAGAGAGGAGTTTGGTACTCCTAGAGTTGTAAGAAATCCTCTTTGGTAGAGGTTCCCTCTGTGGGAGTTGAGATAGTGGAAATCCTACACGGTGGTGTAGGCGGGGATGTAGAGCAAGGTGCTCGAACCTCGAAACAAATCTTGGTGTTTGCGTATTGATCCATTGTCTCTCTAACTCTCTCTCTTATATTTGTGCAAAGCATCATATTCATATCATATCATATTTGCTTGTGTTGTGCATATTTCATATTGCCTTGCATTTATTCATATTGCTATTCATTCTTATATGCTTGGCTTGATTGTGTGTATTTTATATTGCTTGGATTGCTTGTGTGTGTGTGCCTAACTTATACTCATCCAACAAGAGCTTCACATAGCACCTCAACCCATTTCAAGGGGAATCAAGGGGAGTTAGTCCAGAGCCTCGCAAGGGGAATTCGGCTACACTTGTTGTATTGTATTAGTTTGTGCATAATTTGCATTAGCTTCCGCATTTAGCGCACTTAGTTTGCATTTAGTTTCTTAGATTAGCACTTACACCTATTCACCCCCCCTCTAGGTGTTTTTCAGGACGGGTCCGAGCTGGATCTACACAGTAGCAGATTTGGGTCAGGTGTAGATGGGTCGATTGGGAGAACCAAACCTAGTCTGGTTTGTTATTGATGTTGCGAGTCGGGTCTGAAGTGCTATCAGGCCAACATAATCAAGCCCAATTCAGATTAGAGGTTGTATCGTTGCGGTTGCAAGTTGATGACAATGATCTGAGGAGAGGTAGCGACGGGGAAGTGGGTTGTAGGTGAGAAGGTGAGGGAGAGGGGCGGTGCTGACGACAGAGAGGGGAAGGGGATGAGCCGAGGTGGCAGGGAGAGGAAAAGGGTGATGGTTGTCTCGAGAGGAGGGAAACGAGAAGAGCGGCTAGGGAGGGGGAGGAACATAGTGGCGGGACGACAGTGGCAAAGGGCGGCGTCGGCTAGGGCGACGACGCGAGGGTGGGAGAAGGAGGTGGAGGCGGCGGTGATCTGGCAGCGGGGGAAGAGGGAGGGAGGGCAGATGTGGCGGGCTGAGATGAAAAAGACGACGTCGGAGGTTGCTGTCGAAGGGTTGGTGGTGAGGCAAAGAGAAGATGAGATGAGGGGACACGGTGGGTTGCGGTTGATGGAGAGGAAAGAGAGAAAGAGTTGGTTAAGGGATAGAGAGAACAAGATTAGGGTTTTAATAAAAGGATAATTAGGATTTCACTCCTAAAAAGAGAATTAATAACTCATAATTTTTTCCCCAAAATTCAGCATTAATTTTATAATTAATAGAGGAGCCTTTAAATAGGCTTTACAAAGTCTAATTTTCAGATTACAACTGATGTGGTACTAAACTTCAAAAATAAAGAAAAAACAACTACAGAAGAACATCAAAATAAAATAAAGCCAAAGATACAATACGACTAGGACTACTTGAACCATACCGGTGTGACACGTCTCTGTCTTCTCTGTTGCATGCTCTAGGGCTACCTCTTTATCTGGATTCCTTTCTAGTATAAGGGAATTTGGATGAGCATAAATTGCATGAAGGAGAAAAATGCTAGATATACTTGCCTACTAGCTATCAGTGGATTTGTGGCCAGGCTGTCTCTGGCTGTTAGTATTGGCTAGGAATTTGACACCTTCACATCGAGTGCTTATTCCAATATTTAATAGCTAGTTGTAAAAACTTGATTTTCTAGATCTTTCTTTATTATTGAGTGGCGCTCCACAGCCGACCCAATGTTGATGGGAAAGGGAACAGATGTTGACGATGATATGATAGAAAAAGATAATGATGTTAATAATTTTTGCCTTAAAAAACACACAAAAAAGCTAAAAGAGGTATAAAAAGGCCCCACAAAACATGATCCCCTTCTATCATGTCGTTTGCTTGAAATCAGCTTGTTTCAATCATTGCTTGTCAGATCTCCAATGTGAAGGTTAATTTTGTTCCTACTTTCTTTTTGTGTCTGAGAAGCTGAAAATAGTTCTTAAAGCTAAATTATAACCCAAATTCTCTGCCACAAAGTCATACCTCTATAAAATTGTAGTATGACATGAACGAGAGTGTCTTTCAGTGGCTTTTATGGTTACAATACGCATCATAGTGCATGAAACTGCAATATCTCCCTTTTCCTTATTTATATATAACAGGGGTTTTGAATCAATGATGCCTATTTCAGTCTTGCTAACTTTTCTGAATCGAAAAAGATTATTCTTTCCGTTTTGACTTGCTACAAAAGATTTTGCGCATATTGAGGCTTCTATGCTAGTGAGATTTTTTGCTTTAGAAATTTAGTGTCTCATTAATCTGGATCTACATTGTTCATACCCTTTATTTTTCCATATTCATGCTTCTAATTCCATTATTTTATTTGCAGTGTGGCTCTGTTGCAGAAACAGTGGCATACGACTTGGTTCTGGAAGTTGCAATGAAAGTGCAGCATTTCCAACAGCGCAGATTGTTGTTGCACGGAGCATGGAAGTGGTTGTTGACAGAATTTGCCTCCTACTATGGAGTTTCAGATGCATATACAAATTAAGGTATTGACCATTTTTTTTTCTTGTCCCCTTTTCTTCTGGTTCTGCTTAATTGAATAAAAATTCAATATGGTGATTTACTGTAAAAAAATTCAGGTATCTTTCATATGTTATGGATGTAGCAACCCCTACAGCGGACTGTCTCATGTTGGTTCATGATCTTTTATTACCCGTCATTTTGAGAAGCCGCAGTAAAAATGCTCTAAGTCATCAAGAGGTATGTCCTTTCTTTGTCTGTGATTAAGATGTAATAGTATGATATTGTAGCCTTCTGTAAAACTCTAGAGATGAATCATAATTTATTTACTTCCTCTATATCCATGCTTGTGATTTATTTTGTATCTAACCTTTCAAACTTCTATTATGTTGTAAAAGGAATTATATCTCAAGAAACATTTTGCTAGAGATTAAGTTAAATATTAACTCATGTGTTTCTCTTTATGCACGTGAATTTCTTTCCCCTTGTCTGATGAGTTGTTAATATGCTGGCATGATTAAATATAAAGAATTAAGTAAATTAAGCTTCCAAAGTTTTGTTGCATTCATGACAACATTATAGTTTCCTGGTTCAACATATATTTTAATGATGTGCTGCGGCTTTATTCTTGCCAATATTTTCAGAATCGCATACTGGGAGAAATTGAGGAACAACTTGAGTTGATTCTAGCTATGGTCTTTGAGAACTACAAGTCATTGGATGAGTCATCTCCTTCAGGAATGGTGGAAGTTTGCAGGCCGGCAAATGGATCTCCAGCTCCAGCACTGGCTCCTGCAGTAAAGCTGTACACTCTTCTCCATGATGTGCTAGCTCCAGAAGCACAGTTAAAGCTATGTGGCTATTTTCAGGTTAGTCAATCTAATGGTTTATAATGGAGGTTCTTTAAGTTTACTTGTTTATTTAGTATATTATGCATTTAAAATATGTTCAGGCTGCTGCTAAGAAAAGGTCTAGGAGACACTTGTTGGAAACTGATGAGTTTGTGGCCGCCAGCAGCGAAGGAAGCCTGATCGATGTGGTGACTCTTTCTACTGCTTATCAGAAAATGAAAAATTTATGCGTAAATGTTAGGAATGAAATTTTTACAGATATTCAAATCCATGACCAACATGTACTTCCAGGTAGGTTTTCTATCAACTTTCAAAATTCAGTGAACATTACCTTTTCCTGTATATCCTTTGGTTCATTAAATTTCTTTTCTATATTCTGCATGTTGTAGAACTTCAAGGTAGTTGGTTCATTTGATAAAATGTATCTTGTTTACTTACCACAAATGGATTGGTTCAATTAGAGGCCTTACAGTAATCATCGCTCACTGCCATTTCATGTCCATAATTCAGTCATATTTGAATTCATATTAGCTGCTCCATAGGTTGCGTATGGATTTGGTGGTCAAAGCCAGATGGAACCTACAGCACTATGTGAATCCCTCCGCCTCTTGGAATTCACAAATGTGTATGGATTATGCACAAGCACACATGCACATGCCCTTCAGTGCAGACATACTCATGCATCGATTCGTCCAATCCAACCACAATCAACCCCATATAGATAACATTATATGTGCATATAAACTCTAATTAATTTAATTAGTATATATTCCTACATTTATCATGCAACTTACTAATTAGATTCAGATTTATATTATATAACAAAAAAAACAGGTTCATTTATTATAAAGTTGTTTCTAACTGGAAGGTTTGTGAGTAAATTTTATTGGTTATTTTCCACACAAAAAAAATTCAGTCTTTACATGAATTCAATGATCACCTAGGACATGGGACACAGATACTACAAGACGTGGTGGACATGGAGGCAATAGATCCTTTATAAGTAAGATGCATGGACACAACATGTTTTCATATGTATGTTATAATAAAACATCAAAACCCACGGTGATTAGGACATATTTTATTAAGAGGTGGAAAAAGAAAAATAAAACTAATGATTTAAATCTATAGCTTCTAGTAAAGTCATGATGCTCCTCACAAGAGGAATTCTAAAACTCTATGAGCTTATGATGCCCCTCACATATTTGTGAGTTGTTTCACTTGTGCTAAAAAACAATACCAGTTATGTCAAAGGATCTCTTTTTATGTATGTTTGAGCAACATCTCTGGTTGCAACGAGTTCAACACACAACCTTAAGAAAATCTTTAAAGCGGACATAGCTCGAATACACATTTTTTTCTTAATACTACATGGGTCTAGCGTGTCCACTAAGTGTATCGAACAAGTGTTAAAGTGTTGTTCTCTGATAGACATCTGATAGACATTGGACATGGGCATGTGACTCACTTTTGAAGTATCTATACCTCATGGCTAATCACTTAATAAAAATTGTAGATGCATCGATAATTAGAAGAATACGTCCTCTTTATTAACAAACTACTATTGTTCATTTTACATAGTGTCTGGAATTGTAGTGAATTTTTAATATTTTATCATTTTATTTACAAAGCACAGTAAATTATAATTATTTGTGAAGAAGTCACTAATTCTTGTTTAAGATTATGCTATAATCAGAAATAGAGTGTAACCATCATCCAAGTCTTTTCCCATCAAAATGGGGGTTAGCTATGCATCAAGGCTCTATGAAGATTTCAGAAACTTTTCCGTCCGCTGTTAACAAGTAGTCAGCCCTCTCTTTAGTGTCAAATTCTTGGCTGAGGGAACTGTGTAGAAGATGCCATAATCCTAAAAGACGAGCTGTAACTGTAAATGAAAAGTCTAGAAGGAGAAAGATGATAGATTTTCTATAGGGATTTTACATTTAACTTTGAGGTACAGGCAAAGCCAAGAGCTAAAAGAGAACACATTCCCCACCTGAGAATGATAGTGTCCTGTTCTTTTTTTCAAAGTACAACTTAGTTGAACTAAGTAAGTTCTGAACTGGATTTCTGCCGTGATGCATGCACAAAGGCAGACTTGTTTGTTTATGTGATTTGTCACCTGAGATTGATAGTGTTCTGTTCTTTTTACAAAGTACAATTCTTTTTGCAAAGTACAACTTGGTTGAACTAAGAAGTTCTGAACTGGATTTCTGCCGTGATGCACGCACAAAGGCGGACTTGTTTGTTTATGTGATTTGTCACCGAGATTGATAGTGTTCTGTTCTTTTTACAAAGTACAATTCTTTTTGCAAAGTACAACTTGGTTGAACTAAGAAGTTCTGAACTGGATTTGTGCCGTGATGCATGCACAAAGGCGGACTTGTTTATTTATGTGATTTGTCAGCTGCACGTGCTTATGGCAGAAGATGTATAATGTTATTATTCACATGGCAACGGTTCTGATATTGGAGAATATACGGAGCATTAGATGTGTTGAATGAGGGGAAATTTGTCTTTTATTTGAACTTTAACCAGAAGAAATAAAGAATAGGTGTTTGAAGGCTATTTTGGGTTGATATTTGGATACAAAATTGGTTAGACAAATAGGTATGAGGATAAGAAACAAGATCTACTTAGTTACCTGATAGTCCCCTTTTCGGAGTTTCTTTTCTTTCATCCAATACACGCGCGCGCGCATATCCCTGTAAAAAAAAAAAAATTGCACTGGCTCAGACAAAACTCTGAATCAATGACTTGATTATATCTTACCCTCACTCTATTCTAGCATTACACTTGATGTCAAAATGACATCTGAATTGATTTTGGGTCATAAATCTATACAGAAGCACAGTTATGGAAAAATAGTTCAGAGGCTCAAGGTTCATGTGTTGTGTATTTTCACCAAGCGCTTAGCACTAACATATGGAGGAAGATGATGTTGTAAATTAAAATTAAAGTGCAAATCTTTCAGTTGCAATGTTTGTATTGCCTTCTTTGAGATATATGGAACCTATGGCATCACCTTTTACAAAACTTCATATTGAAGTGATAGTCACCATCAACTTATCCAGGGTTGCTGCATGCAGGAGAGTTCTCGGAGGAAAGAAAAGCTTGATTATCTTATTCAACCAACAATGTATGGAGGGTGTGATTTTGGAGCATGATTTGTTGTTATTGAGGACGAAGAAATTGGGAGTTACTGCCAACCCAAATGAGGAGAACAAAAGAAAGGAACTTAAGATTCAACCCATGAAGTATAGAGAAGATGTTGAAGTTGGTTTACTGTTTGACAGTGCTACTGACAGTACATCTACAGATTAATTACAATGGTAATTAGGATCAATTAGACGATACCAATGAGGAATAATTGTGCTTAAATAGAAAGACATGATCTATTTTCTTCACAGAACAAGGTAGGATCAAGAAAGGTGAAACATAACAAAACTATTTTCCGATTGTTACGTGTGCATTTAAAGGTCCTTGAGCTGGCAACGGAGTTCTTATTTGCATCTTTCTAATCTATAACTTTACCACGTGCATTTAAAGGTCCTTGAGCTGGCAACGAATTGCTTATTTGCATCTTTCTAATCTATAACTGTACTTTATAGAGAAACACTTTTGCTTGTATGGATGCATGAAATTTTATGTTTAATACTCATTTGAAACTTAGGGGTTTCAGTGGTTTGGCTGTATCATTTTATCTTATGCATGCATGAATTTTTATGTTTAATACTCATTTGAAAATTTGGGGTTTCTATTAGTTTGGCATCATCATTTTCTCTTGGACATAATTTTTCTCCAAGTCTATATAATAAATTTTAGTACCTAATACATTTATTGTCTCCCAGTTTTGTAGATCTCCCAAATATATGTGCATCCATTTACAGTGTAGATCTCTGCAGTAGACTGCGTGCATTCCTCGTTGCATGTCCTCCTACTGGCCTGTCACCGCATGTAGCAGAGCTTGTAATTGCAACTGTTGATTTTCAAAAGGATCTTGCTAGCTGGAATATTTGGTAAGTTAATCACAATTTTTGATATTTTTTATTCATTTATTTATTATATTTAGCAACTCATTTTGTTTTTATGATCTGCATAGTCCCATTAAAGGAGGTGTTGATGCAAAAGAACTGTTCCACCTTTATATTGTCTTATGGATTCAAGATAAACGCCTGTCATTGCTTGAAGCTTGCAAGCTAGATAAGGTATGATATTTTCTTGATTCTGTTTTATGTTTATTTTTATTTCTTAGATTCTTAGACTTGTTATTGCCATTCTGTCAAGTATTTTTTTGTAATGTTTAATTTGTTTTAATAATTTCTCTCAATCAGTAAGCATCCACAATTTTTGTTCTTAAGTGATATTTTCCCTATTTTGTTATCATTATAGATTTATAATTAAATGTTGGGCAATTGAGAATTGGTTTTACATTGTTGCTAAAATTTAATTTATCCAAAGGACTGACATGCTTAGAGGCCAGAGGCAAATACTTTTTTGAAGCGGGATTGGCCACCCACCCTAGAATTATTCTTGCTATTCCACTTTAGCATGAGATATAGGAACTTTTTTATTTTGCTGTTTATTTTTTGATTTCTGACTTCCCACATACCTGCACAGCTTGACGCTACTTGATTTGTGGGTGACCAGCCTGCAGATCATAGCAATTATGGGGTCCAGATGTTTAAGGGAGTATTGATGTCTGTTGTGGTTCCATTCATGCCTAAATGTCCATGATTATTGACTAACATTTTTTTAAATTCCTAAATGTCCATAATTACTGACTAATGTTTAATTGATTCCATCTTTTTGCAAAGAGTTGCTAGTATTGTTTTTGTTCTATGATTGTCATACATTGGTATTCATTTGGCAGTACTGTTTTTCACAATTGTTGCTATAACTGACATAATATCTAGTATAATAGGTTTTATTTCAACTGACAATGGAGACTTGTGGTCATCTGTATTTGCATGTTTGTTTCATAGATATGTGTATGATAACCAATGTGCAGGTGAAGTGGTCAGGTGTTAGAAGCCAGCATTTAACAACTCCATTTGTTGATGAAATGTATGTCCGGCTAAGAGAGACCCTCAATGAGTATGAGGTCATTATTTGTCGTTGGCCAGAGTACACCTTTGTTCTCGAGAATGTACGTAAATCACTTATTTATTCAACTCTCGTTTCTTCTTCCACTCCTCTTTCTTGACTGTCAAGTTTCAGATTTTGGGTATTTACTTGGTTGTTCCTTTGTCTTGTTGCCTGAAAAATTAAAGGCCATTGCTGATGTTGAGAAAGCAATTATTGAGGCTTTAGAGAGGCAGTATGCTGATGTATTGGCTCCTTTAAAGGATAGCATGGCTCCTAAGAAATTGGCCTCAAATATGTTCAAAAACTGACGAAGCGGAATTCTCTCTGTCCTTATACCGTGCCTGACGAGGTTAGCTTTTAATCTAGTTTCACCGAACTTGAACCAATTCCATCTTACCACTCTTAAATAATTTTTTTCTTCTGCTATCAGCTTGGTATTCTTTTGAATACAATGAAAAGGTTGCTTGATGTATTGCGGCCCAAGATGGAAGTACAATTCAAATCTTGGGGTTATTATATGCCTGACGGTGGAAATACTGTTGTTGGGGAGCGTTTGGGTGAAGTTACCGTAACGTTGAGAGCCAAGTTCAGAAATTACCTGCAAGCAGTTGTGGAGAAACTTGCAGAGAATGTGAGTATATCTTCTCAGTATTACAGCATGAGAATCTTCTATCAGCAAATATCTTCTCAGTATTACAGCATGAGAATCTTCTATCAGCATATATTCTGGGAATTAATTAAAAATTAAACAATAGAAGAAATCAGAAGAACAAGGATGGATATTGATTCTACCATTCCCTTTCATATTACATCTTAGTTGTTGTATTATAATGTAGGAATATGATTCAGTATATTTGAATCGTTTTAATATATCCCAGACTCGAGCACAAAGTTCTACCAAATTGAAGAAGATTATTCAAGACTCGAAGGATGTTATGGTGGAGTCGGATATCCGGAACAGAATGCAACCCTTGAAGGATCAGCTCATGCAGGCAATAAGCCACCTTCATACTGTTTTTGAGGGTCATGTATTTGTAGCATTATGCCGAGGCTTCTGGGACCGGATGGGACAGGTACATAATGATAAAATAGTTTTTGTTCTCCCACTTCGTCTTGGGCTGATTGATTATCATTACATATCAATAATTGCCTTGTTGGAACAGGATGTACTTAATTTCTTAGAAAACCGCAAAGAAAACAGATCGTGGTATAAAGGTTCTCGAGTCACGCTGGCAGTAAGTAACTTGTTTAGATTTTGAAGATGCTCCCCACCACCACCCCCCCCCCCCCCCCCCCCACACACACACAGAACAAAAAAAAACTATTTTCTTTCTATTTTAGGATTTAATTAAATTTTGGTTCTTCTTAGGTTCTGGATGACACATTTGCATCACAGATGCAGCAGCTGCTTGGAAACTCACTGCAGGAAAGGGATTTGGACCCTCCAAATTCTGTCAAGGAAGCCCGTTCAGTGCTCTGCAAGGATGCACCGAGTAACAAGGACTCGAATTTCTACTACTAAGTCAGGTGTATAGGCGAATTTGTTCTCTGATTCATACCAGTTTTGTATATCCTAAGAGAGTCGTGGTGGCCCTCTCCAACTAAATTATAATTCGAACCGAGATGCATTTTGCGGTCAGCAGATGACAAGGGAAGAGCATGAAGAAGATCAGTCTTATCATTAAAAGGCCAATTTGTATAGCTAGACATGGTCTTGTGGTGGACCAAATGGGAAGAGAAACGGTAGGGCACAAGGAAGAGGAAGAACACGCAGATGATAGAAGCCTGTAGCCAGATGGGTACTGTAAATACGAGAGGATATCTCTGAGGAGCTGATGGTGAGAGATCTTTGGTGGAGTCCCCATTTTGCTTGCTAATCTTAATTGTATGAAAAAGTAGTTTCAATTATATGCTCACTGAAAAGTACTTAAAAGCGTAGGATGTATCGTAATGAAATGCTATGATTATTTATGTGAGGTATATATGGGTTTTAGGTTCACTTTGAGGGCACTAGTATTCATTTCTTGTAATGAAATTAGAAATTATGGAAAACAGATTGGGAGATATTACCCTTCTCAATGTGAATAATTTATGTATACTGTGGTCAAGTGAATGGTTGATAATAATGTTTATTTCTTCGTCTTCTTTCCCTTTTTTTTATTGACGCGCTAAGACAAGACAATTGTACGAAAAACAAAGAAAGGGGAAATATAGAGTCAAGTTACAGCATCAGTTGACCTTAGGTCAGTATTATGACTTGAAGAGGCAATTCATCATATAGCACGGCAAACAGAGCTGGAGACGTGCTAATTTTTAATTCCTTGGTTTCTTATTGTTCTTCTTTGCCATTTTGGTAGTCTTCAAGTGCACTTTGCCAAATATTAATCCCTCTTTTTGTGAAAACAGGATTTATAGCAATTTTCTCAAGTACAATGCCTTTGCCAGTTGCCATGCAATATCATTTTATGGATCAACGTTGTTGGATTGTTAGATATAAAAGAAAAAGAACGGGAATATGAGAAAAAGACGTGCTAATCTTAATGATATGAAAAAGTAGTTTCAATATCTCTAAAGTCTGGAAAAAACGGCTAGCTGAAAATTACTGTGGTTGAGTATAGCATTCAGTTCATATCGGTTCATGGCATTATGCCATGAATTTCACTCTGGTGTTTTTTTAAGCAGACACTGCTGCTAAGTGTCTATATGTAGTTAAACTACCTTAGCAGCAGATTTTCAAAGCACAGCAGAATCCTCGGAATCCTTCAAGCATGAGTGCAGAAAACCAAATAATATTACAAAACCCTGAAAGAAACAGATAGTTATTCACTTAAATCTTGCAACCCTGAAAGAATCAGATGGTTATTCACTTAAATCTTGCATTGTGATGAATTACAACCAGCACATATCTACAGAGAGCTGAACCAAGCTTACAAATGATTAATCTACACGGCACAGGATACTACAATAATAGAAGCTCAGTGGCAGTTTCTGTACAACTTGAGTCTTTCCTAACTTAACAATGTTGAAACCTTCATAAGCTCGGGGAAGCTTTCCCCGTTCTCAGGAAGCACTGGAAGAAACCATGGGTTCGAGCTTTGGGTCCTTCCATCCATATTGCATGTTTAAGGTATCAAATCTTTTTCAGCAAACAGCAGCTCAAATCTTTAAAACAACTTGGACATAATGCGGCAAGATGACCAAAAGGCCCAGAAGCCGCCCTAAATATTGCTGGATTGTGATACATTCTGAAAAAGAGTTCAATGAGAAGAGAGTAACAAATCACAAAATAATAGAACTATTATAATCTTGAACTGTTAACTCTTTCAAATATTTATAGCTAGTGAATTATTATGCCCGTGTTTGTGATAGAAATCTACCAATTTATGTGAAAAGAGCATGTGCTTACCCAATTGCAGTTGCACCCCAAGATGCGACATTATAAATAACTATGCTTCCATCCCATGCCTTGCGGATCTTACTCTTCTTTCCTTTTGCAGAAAACGTTTTGCTAAGTGCTGCACTGACCAACAAAAATCAGACAATCACAACCCAAGTGATTAGAAAATTATTATCTATCACAGGGATACAACTTATATACAAATAATATAGCCACCATTTTCAGATAGAAATGAGAAAATTCACCTTCTTGAAGTTGATTGGGAGTTAGATCCTACAAACCAAATTACATTCCCATTAGAAATCACACATTTAAAGCTGTAATGTCTCTAATCAAGAATATTACAGGACTACAGAGATCACTTCTGATTGAATGACAGAACTAAAACAATCTAGAAAAGAAAATGAAACATGCACACATAATTTCATGGTAGGAAACCTCTGAAAAATGAAAAGCTAACTTTTGACAGTTTATCTGAACTCTGAAGCCAAAAACCAACTATGGAATCATATGACAGGACTATCCTCAACAGCAAATAGTAACTCAATGACTCAATGCCATGTATGTGTATATGAAAGGTCCTACGTGCTGACTGTTTATGTGCTCATAATTTCCACCAAGTTCCGTTGCAATTTCAATGAGATGAGACTAAAGAGCTCTTGTTGACCTCTCCAAGGAATGAAGATGATGCCAACATTTTCAAAAATAAGGGCACAAATCAACTAGAAAACCCAAATATAATGACAAATAAAGACCTCAACATACTTTAGTTTCTTTTAGTGATAACAGATATGCAGCCATGAAGCACGCAATCGCCTCAACTATGTCCTCTTTGTTAACATGAACGTAACCATCTCGTTCCACATCGATGTTCTTATCTTCCCATAAATCTTTAGAACTGATAATGTCCCAAGATGCACAATCCTCTATTGCTACAAAAAGATATCACCTTGAGAAAGTAAACGAAAAGGAGGTAGATAAAACATATAAATAACCATTCTATTTCTCTGAAAATCAAATAATTAAGGTGAAAGAAAAACTAGAGGAGATATTAAAGTTGTGGTCTCAGTCAATCTATGAAATATAGAAAATGGTAGTTTTATTTGCATACCAGAGATATTGTGAGAACCTGACAGGTGGATGCTCCCAAGCTTTTCAAGAAAGTCTTGAGATTCAACTTTAGACTTCAGTAGTTCGCGTAGCTGCTTGACAACAGGAAACGCTCAACTTTTAGTATAACACTTGAATGTTTTAACATTTTTCTAGAACAATAATCCAACAATTAACAATGCAATGAAGATATATTAATATATACGCGATGGTAATAGATTCTTTAACTATCTAATTATTTTATCCAATTACTGTCAAATGTTTTGCAGTGATCTCATTCTCTTCACAAACTATGCCACCAAAAAAGCGACAACTATTCAGCCCCCGACCAGGGGAGGCAAGCCAAAAATCACATGCACCCAAAACCCGTAAAGCTTTAAATGTTATGGTTTTGCACAGACCTGAATGCATTAATTGCAAACCATTTTCATAAAGGTTTGAATTTTGAATTATTAGCCAAATTGATACGTGTCAGACGTATTGTATTGGATTTGGAGCATGCCAACATGATCGAGCCGAAACCGCTGATACCACAGATATTGGTAGATAACAACTAATACAAGAGATCTGAGGTTTGAACTTTGAAGTAGCAAAAGGTGGAATTGATGGTGTTATATTAGGGGGGAAATGAAATAGGAAATCAACAAATAGAAAGTGTGCGATTAAATCTCCTTTACTGTCATCATCATTTAACAACCAGAAATTTCTAAGTGACAATCCAACAATCAAAAAACTTAATATAATTATTTTTTAGATCCACAATAGAGATGTAATCAATTAGAAAATAATTAATAATAGAAATGAGTGGTTCATTGAATTAATCTTTTTTACAATTAATCTAATCAAATAGAATAAACCACAGATCATATTGGATTAACCTCTCTATCTTAGTAAGCCCTTTTCATTTAAACCAGATCATATTGGATCTCAATAAACCCTTTTTATTATATATATTTTAATGTGTATCTTGGGTTTCAACTATATTATTAAATTAGATCAATATAGTTCAGACCTTAACTCATTTTAAAATAGCAGAATTCACTAATCACATTCAATAATCAATAAGAAAACTTTAAACTTGAATTTCTCAAAATTTTAATTTCTAGAGTTATTCGTGTAAGTTTGATTAATAATTTAAATAATGTATCTATTTAGAAGTTATTGTGTCTTCAACTATTGGATTATGTTTTAACTATTGGAAATTGCAAATCTCGATCCAAACCTAACGTAATCTTCCATCAATTAATTAGAAAAAGTATCCCAAACATTCTCAATTGTCTTTACTACTTTTACAATTTTAATTATTTATTTTTTTTAAGCCACGTATAACAACAATATGATAATTTTATTACCATCACATATATAATAATCGCATATATATTAATTTTTTGAGCAAATAAAAAGACCCACTTTACCATTGTCATAGAAGCATTAATAACCCCTAAATTAGGTTATTAGTAAAAATACCCCCCTGGTTAACAGCAGGGTCAAGAATTTTTTATATTTCCAATTTTACCCCTCCCTCTCTTATTTTCTCTCTTTTGCTCTCTTTGCTCTGCCATTGCTCTTTCCTAAACCTCTCTCTCATCTCTCTATCCTTTCTCCCTCAGTTCTCGCTACTCTATATCTCTTCCTACCTCTTCTTCTCCCTTTCCCTCCACATTTTCTCATCTCTTCTTCCCTCCCCTCTCCTCAATTGTAGCAAGGGTAGCAATATGCAACACTAGAAACCACAGCAACAAGAGCCGGCAAATGCTGCAACAACCATAACAAAGAGAGAGTTGTTGTCGCAATTGCTACAGCCATAATATAAAGAGAGGAGTTGAAAGAGCACACGACTGCTGCTACAACACGCTATAACCATAACAAAGAGAGAAGCTAAGATAGAGAAGGTTTAGGTTTGATTTAGAGGATGAGGTTCTAGAGAAAGAGATGAGGGAGTGAAAGCGGGAAGGAGACAAGGAAGCAAGAAAAGAGAAGGTTAATGCACGAAAAAAAAATTAAACACCATTAGCTCAGGGGGTGTTTTTGCTAAATACATAGTCTAGGGGTTGTTAATGCTCTCTTTCAATAATATAGGGGGTCTTTATATTTACCCTATTTTTTTAAGCCAAAGAACAATAATCCTGAAACTCCTTATACCAACAACACAAAAAAAAGGCGAGTCAAGATTGCCGAAAACACCAAGATTTCAAACTTTGATTATTCATTTCTCAGAACAATCCTCTACCAATTACATGACAGATGAATAAAATTCGGAATGGCTACAACTCCAATTTCAGCTTTACCTTCAATCACAACTTTATAAGACTTGTTTCCTAAGAGTATTTTTAACCATGATATTGAGAATGCTCACCCTTCAAGATCTTTTTCAGAACATAAGCGTCTACTGCCACCTAATTTTGGTCACTTGCGACCAGCTGCCATAGTACCATTACCACTGAACATTACTCGCTGCTAACTGATGAATCATCTATATATAAAGGCATGCTATCACATATTATATGCTTCACATAAACTTTTATTTTGTACAAAAGAAGCATGTCATACCCTAGTAAGTAAACATTTTTCACTCAGATAAGTGCACATATATTTGAGTATTAATCCTCCTTTATCATACTTTGAGAATTCAATTGATAGTGATTTTGCTACACTTTAATTGTTTTTGCTGGCTTTGTCACTCAAGGCACTTGTTTATGTTACTCTTCTCGGTCCACAACCTTGTTTCCTACAAGCTTGCCACAACCGGCAATCAAGGCACTGAAATCACTGCACTTCATAAGCCAAATGCCAGGTTTTGCCAAAGGCTTCTCTTCGTTGCAGATTGCTGCATCTAAAATTCAAGAAGGCACCTTCATTCGCTGATTTTACAATCCTCAATGCAGCCAGCTATAACCAGCTACTACCAAAGACTTTCCTTCTTGGATCTCCCACTAGTCGCCTGTAGGGTTGAAAGTTGAGCGAATAATTATCAAATAGTTCGTTAGATATTTGACATTTAGGAAGAGTTATTTAGTAGTTTTCTTCTAATATTAGTTTTTTTTATTTTCTTTTATTAGGCTTTTATTTTTCTTTATGTGAGGCACAAGTAGTGCACATGTCCTATTTTCTATATAAACTATTGCAATTCCTTTGTTGGGGATCAATGGATGGATTATTGAAATTTTGAGAGACAAAACCCTAATTGGGTTCTTTCGAATCTTCGTGTGAGGCATGGAGTGGGAGACCAATTCTCCTAGTATAAATCTAAACCTCTGTGTGCGATGCATGAAGTGAGTGTGCGATCACATGGGTGAGAGACCCGAATCAATCTTTATCTTTTTTCCCAATTTCCCAAACTCTATATTAGTTTATCCCCAATCTCACCAACAAACCCTAATTTCTTCTCCAATCTCCAAAAGCCTAGTTTTTTCTCTCCCGTCCTACGTCAAATTGGTATCAGAGCTGAAAATTTTACCTCTTTCCAAAACCCTAAATTTGAAATCTCTTTAGCTTTCTTCTTCCATTGAAAAAAGAAACTCTAAAACTCTTCATCCCAGTCCTAACCCTCTTCCACAAAACCTTAGCTTTTCCAATCCTAGTTCAGCCAAAAAAAAAACTATTGTTCAAAATTAAATGGAAAATCCTCCCAAAATCTGCAAAAATCCCATGAATTACTGTTCATCCAAATTCCCTCAAAATCGTCAAAAATTCCCACAAAATACTATTCATTTCCTTCTTCCTTTCCTCTTTCCCCAAAACCCAAACCGAAAATCCTAACCCTAAAGCCCGCACCACCTTCTCCCTGTCCTCTTCACCTTCTTCTTCTTCCTCTTCTTCTCCTCTCCCTCAACCTCGCCTCATCCCAAGTTCTCGGCCTCGCCTTCACATAGGCATCATTACAACCACACCATCATGCCTCGTCGAGCATCATAGACCAGGGAAGACCTCGCCTTCGTCGTCCGACCCGACATCGAACCTCGTCAGACCTTCCAGATCTGTTGTCGACCATCTCATCTTCTCGTCAACTCCTTGACAGCCCTCAATCTGCGTTGATCTCCTCCTCGCTGATAGCCTCAACTCCCCTTGTTGACTCGCCTACGATGCCCCACAGCTTCCAGATCTGATCCAAGCCGATCTGCAACCTTCCGGATTCGAGCCTGAATGGCCTGCATCCGACTTATACCCACTCCACCTTTGCTGAACTCACATCTAACCCGACCCGCATAGTCCTACGGATCCGACCCAATTGCAGATTTAGACCCGTTGCAACCCTGATTTGGTTTTTTTTGGTTGTTTCTCAGTCGTTTATAGCCTGATTCAAGCAATTTTTGAAGCATTGGAATCGTGACTTTTCTACGCATCCCAGTGGATCTCGAGTTTGTAACAGAGACGGTCGTCCTTTCAATAGGCCCAAAAAAATAAAAGGCCGCAATTTCAATCTGACCCGTTTCAGATTCAACCCCGTTGACAAGAGATTTAGTCTTAGATTTTTGAAATCTTTATGTGTGATGCATGAAGTGAGTGAGTGATTCACCTAGATGCCCTAATTATTGATTTTTGAATTCAACCACCATCAGAGTCTAAGATGGTGTCATTACTGCAGAGAACTGAAGGGCGAGTTTTCTTAAAACTCAAGGGTGCGTTTTCTCCAATCAGGGGAGAATGACGGGGGGCATAAAGATATATAAGAAGAGTTATTTTAGTAGTTTTTAGTTTCTTGTATTAGTTTTTTATTGGGCTTTTATTTTTCTTTATGCAAGACACGAGTAGTACATATGTTCTCTTTTCTATATAAGCTATTGTAATTCTTTTCTAGGATCAATGAATTTATTATTGAAATTTTGAGAGATTAAAACTCTAATTTGGTTCTTTTGAATCTTCGTGTGTGAGGCATATAGTGGGAGGCCAATTCTCTTGAGTGCGAAGCCTGAATCTAAATTTTTGTGTGTGATGCATGGAGTAAGTGAGCTATCATCTTACATAGGTGAGATGCCCGAATCAATCTTATCTTTTTTTCAGTTTCCAAACTCTATATTAGTTTATCTCCTATCCCACCACAAACCCTAATTTCCTCCTCAATTTTCAAAACACTAATTTTTTCCCCTTCCGTCCTGCGTCAATATTCTTCCAACCATTTGATCGAATTCGATTCCGGTGATCATTTAAACGTAAACAAATAAATTTTAGTATTCGTGAAATAAAAGAATCAACTCTGAGCATTTCAGTATTCGATTCGATAGTTCGTTGAACTATTCATTTAGCACATATGAATTTAACCTCCTTATAAACTATAATATTACATGCATATATATGTATACTACATTTTGTTTTCACTTTTGTAAGTGTTAAATTTTAAAGGACTCTAATGTAAAATCTAATTAAGTAAACAAAAGAACCCATGTAAATGAATCAATTATCGACAAACGAATCAAATATCAATAAACAAATCAAGTATGAATTCAATAACGAGTTGAATACCGAATCAAATCCGAATTTTCACGAACATTTTCGATGACATCGCGTTAAACTGAATATTCAAGAATACTTTTCGAATACCGAATTTCTGGTTCGAATCGAATACAACAACTAAGCCATTTGTCCAAGTATTTGGGGTAGGCTACATGAACCAAAAGAGAATCACGCTGGGTCGGGCACATGAATCAGCTTTCTCCACTCATTCCTATTGAGCAATATGCCTTCACTAAGACCTTTAGCCTCTATATCTTGTCGTATTACCTTCATCCATATTTTCTTCGGTCTCCCCTGCGCTCTTTTAACTTGCCCTAAATTGATACGCTCTACTCGCCGGACTGGCGCATTTGTAGGTCTACGTCGCACATGACCAAACCATCGTAGGCGGTTTTCTCTTATCTTCTCTTCGATAGAAGCTACACCTATCTTAATACGAATATTCTCATTTCTCATCTTATCTCTCCGCGTGTTACCACACATCCAACGAAGCATGCGCATCTCTGCTAAACTCATCTTCTGAGCATGATGTCTCTTTATAACCCAACATTCTATGCCATGTAACAAAGCTGGCCTAATAGCAGTCAGATAAAACTTTCCCGTCAGCCATAACGGAATGTTACGATCACATAAAACTCTTGTTGCGCTCCTCCATTTCAACCAGCCGGTTTGGATCCTATGGTTGACATCACTATCGATCTCCTCATCCTTTTGGATAATAGAACTCAAGTACTTAAAATGACTGCTCATCGGTATTTCTTGTCCATCTAGTCTCACAATACTATAATCCCAGAATTTCTGTTTACTGAATTTACACTCCATATACTCTGTTTTGGCTTTACTTAATTTAAAACCTAGAGATTCTAGAGTTTACCTCCATAACTCCAATTTGGCATTTACCCCAGCTCTCGTCTCATCGACTAGGACAATATCATCAGCAAATAGCATACACCACGGTATCTCATCCTGAATAGCTCTAGTAAGCTCATCCATCACTATGGCAAATAAGAATGGACTCAATGCAGATTCTTGATGCAATCTAATTGTGATAGAAAAATCACTCGTTATGCCTCCACAAGTTCTGACATTTGTCAGTCCTCCATCGTATATATCCTTGATTATGTCAATATATATGATGGGGACTCCTTTTTCATCAATGTCCACCATAATACCTCTCTTGGTACCTCATCATAAGCTTTTTCTAAATCAATAAAGACCATATGTAAATTTCTCTTCCTCTCTCGAAATCACTCTATAAGTTGACGAGCAAGTGAATAGCCTCTGTCGTCGATCGCCCCGGCATGAACCCAAATTGATTCTCTGATATTGTAACATTCTGCCTTAACTTGTGTTCAATTACCTTTTCCCAAAGCTTCATTGTGTAACACATGAGTTTTATTCCGCGATAGTTTGAACAACTCTGGATATCACCCTTGTTCTTATAGAGAGGTAATAAGGTACTCTTCCTCCACTCATTTGGCATCTTTTTAGTTAGCCAGATCTTGTTAAAGAGATTTGTCAGTCATCTCATGCTCACATCTCCTAAGCATCTCCATACCTCAATAGGAATTCCATCCGGGCCAACAGCTTTCCTTGACTATTCTTCAAGGCCTCTTTAACTTCAAATTCGCTAATTCTGCGCATATAATTATGGTTTATATTCTAGCACTGAATGGTAAGGTCATCCAAGTCTTGAGTAGAACTACCATTGAACAATTTGTCAAAATACTCTCTCCATCTTTCTTAGATTTCTTCATCTCGAACTAAAACCTTTTGATCCTCATCTTTGACACACCTCACGGTACATAAGTCTCTAGTCTCTCTCTCCTTATTCGAGCAATTCTATATATATCATTTTCAACCTCTTTGGTGTCCAACTTCTCTTACACTTCTTTGTACACTTTAGCTCTTGCATTCTAAACAGCTTTCTTAGGCTCTTTCTTGGCTAGCTTATACCTCTCAATACTCACTCCATTACAATTTTTCTTTAAATCTCTATAAGAGTCTCGTTTGATCTTAATGGCAGCTTTTACCTCTTCATTCCACCATGATGTGTCCTTACATGGTGGAGCACCACCCCGTGACTCACCAAGTACATTTTTAGCTACTCTTTTAATACAGCTAGTAATTTTATTCCATGTTGTAGTGAATCATCTTGGGCTTTCCAATCAGCTAGCAATTTTGTTCCATGTTGTATTGGGATCATCTTGGGCTTTCCAATCAGCTAGCAATTTTGTTCATGTTGTATTCGAATCGAATACAAATCCTATTTACTATTTGAATCAATTCGAATCCAAATAGTGCAAAATGAACCGAATTCAAATTCGTATACTACACTATTCAGTTTGATTCAATTTGTTTCCACCCCTAAGTGCATGCACCTTCATTTGTTGTTCTTCAGTCCTCAATATGGCTGACAAATACCATGCTGTTCCAAAGAGTTTCCTTCCTCCTAGTTGCAGTCCCAGTTACCTGCATCACTCTCAAGAGACTTCAATGCTTTGTCATCAAAGACATAACTATGAATCACTTAATGTTGATAGTCATCCATGACGCACAATCACTGCTTTCAGAGCTTAAGGCCATTGTTGCAATTGAAGATGTATCATAATCTTTAAAAATATTGCTAACTTCTTTAGCACCACTTTGTTGATTAAAAGAGCAATCATTTAGGTCAAGCCTCCAATTTGCATAGCTAACAGAGCCTCTCAATACTTGATGCATTTATGAATAATAGACAATTGTTAATAGCCACTTCTTCTGTAGCCCTTTCCTTTTTCCTGATCCATTAGCCATTACCACTGCCTGATGGTATTCTCTCATTCATTTCTAAGCAAAACACCTAATATACCACTTCTATAGCATTATACTCTGAAATGTTCCCTGAAAGTCCCAAGCAGCTTCTTCTGAGTCAACCGCAACTACATAAGCTCGTGTATTCTCACTTGGTTTCCATGCTAAGTGCCTAAACATACATTTTCAACATAATGCTTGCTGCTTTTGGCGAATTGGCACCTCTTTGCACCTCCATCAGGTCAATAACATTGGCAATTGGCATCAATCACAGCCTCACGTCCAGTCAGTCAACACTTTTGGGCCATCAACAACGTCACTCATCATAGCACCTTCATCATTTTCCTCTTGATACATCCTTCCCATATCTAAGAGGTGTGGAGTTAACTAATGCATATCCTCTTACTCCATGAATTCTGTGAACTTGGTCAAGGAATTTCCAATTTCAACAAATCATCGTATAATATTTTTGGGTGCCTAGGATCAATCAAGAAGGTGATATGTACGAATATGTGGCTCATACTTCATGCAATTAAGGTTCCATGCTAAAAATGAAGTGCTCCAAGAGTACTCTCGAATCGTAGAATACCTACAAAGTTTAAAGGGAAATGGACAAGTATAAACTCATACGACAAGCTACATATATGGTAGGATGTTCGACAGTCAAGAAACATCTCCAAAAAAAAAAATGCAACTCAAATCCAAATGCTGAGATGAACAGTTTGCTAAAAGATATTACAAGAAATTAAGTGCACTTCGTAGAGGTTATGAGCTAGCTCCAAAAGAGGATAAGATGAAGAACCATTTAGGAGAGTTCGAATATGTGCAAAAAAGACTAATGAACATGAAGTATAAGTGCAATTCGAGATGGTGCAGACATGCACCAGAATTTGATGAGTATGTTGATGCTAGCCTTGGTAGGATCATATTTGAAGGAGCGGCCATTATTAGGTCTGTACAATTGACGTTTTAAGCGGCACTTTAAGCGGAAGCATGCAAAAAAGCTCACGACTAAGCCTAATTGAGGGCTTGAAGCATGTTGGGCCACCTAGGCCTCATTTAGGCAGAAGGTGGCTACTAAAGCGGGTTGTTTCCATTTAATCCCAGCTTTAGCAGGCTTTTTACATTAATCCTAGCTTAATCAAGCACACCTAATTGCAAATTCTAATTTACAAAAAAGTTAACCCGTTTATATTTTAATGACTCCAAACCGAACCTAATTTTGTCTTTTTTGTCAAATCTCTCCCTCTATGTCCCCCTCTTAGAACCCCGCCATACTTCGACAAGGAAACTTTGCCTTGTCATGCTGCTCTTGACCACACTTCGACGAGGCTTATAACAAGTTCTCCTTTGGTTAAAAAAATGCTTTTATGTTTTCATTTTAATATTTGCTCTAAATTCTCCTATTCTTGTCTTTTTTTCCCCTAATGTCGTTGTTTTTGCTGCTTCTCTATTCTCCTGCCACTTCTCCTTCTCCCTTCTTTTCTTCTTCAGGTGGTTGTCGGTTTTGCTACTGTTTCTTATCCCTTCCCTCTCCTCATGTCCTTCTGAACATTATTGAGGTGTGTTTTTGTTGGTTCTTCTCTCTGATCCTCCCATTTTCTCCTTCTCATTGTTTTGCATGTTGACATGTGCTCCCATTGGTTTTGCTCCCTTCTTCTCCTTTCTCTCATTCTTTGTTGGCTTGTTGTTGCCATTGTTACATGTTTTACTGCTTCTTCTCCCTTCTCTTCTAGAAGTTGCCGTAACTTTTTATTTTTTGGGTATTTATAACTTTAAAGAAAAGAAAAGAAAAGAAACGGACCTAGCTACACTAGGCAATAGGTAGTGGATCTAACACCTAGAGTCTTCCATAAATTGGGTTATGTCAAAGCAAACATGGGCTAGTAGTAAAAAAATATTTGATGGTTCTAGGGGAATAACAAGTGTTGGAAAAAAAATTTAAAAAAAGATTTAAACTTCAATTTTCAATTTTGACCAAGTAATGTCTAATTTGATTTGGTAACTAACCTTCTTGTTATTTTAGTGGAGTTAGTTCAGTTTGTTATGACTAAGTGACACTGTGGGGTTAGTGAAGGTCATATGGACTCCACCCTCTATATACCCTATAACCATATTAAATAATGGAAAATGAAAAATTATGAAAAAAGATCTCTCCCTCACACCTCTTTCTATCTCAAATTTGCCTATGTACATTTGTTCTTTTTCCTTCTTTGACCATGTCTTAGCTTGTAGTTTGTGATCATCTCCACTCAATGGTCGTTCACACAATTTGGAATGAAAATTCCAACAACCAAATTGTTGAAATTTCCACTCCAAAAGGTAAACTAATCAAATTTTTTGTAATAAAATAAAATTTGAAGGATGTCACTGGCCTTGGGGAAGAATAGTAGTCGCATATTGCCGACCTCATGCGGTTAGCTTAGGAAGATATACCTCTTAGCGGTAATCCTTATCTACCGGCATCCCTTGCGTGCAAGACTACAAAGGGAAGATAACCACGAACTGTAGTATGTATGACCACGAAGGGGAGAACCATGATCTCTAAGCTAAAATATGTCAAGAAGAAGGAAAAGAAACAATGAAAGATCAGGCAAATTTTGAGAGAGAGAGAGAGAGAGGTATGAGGGAGAGATCTTTTCTTTATAATTGTTCTCATCTCTATTTTTTAACACAGTTATATGGTATATATAGGATGGACCATATGAACTCCACTGACCCACTTAGGTATAACAAACTTAACTAACTTTACTAAAAGGGCATGAAAGTTACTTACCAAGTTAAATTAAACAGTACTTATTGATGTAGAACTAGAGAGAGAAAGAAAAGAGAAGAAGAAAGATTTAGAGAGAGAGAAAGGAGAGTAATTAGAGAGAAAGCATTTTCATAAAATAAGTCTATCCCACGATGAAAATAAAGATGCCTATTTATAGATAGACATTTAGCATAAACTAGAAAACTAAATAAAACTTGATAATTAAGAAACTCTAATTACCCAAAATTAAAAACACCTACTAAAATAATAAATAAATAACATAATAATTAATTGCTAATTATGATCTCCATCACTTACACTTAGTCAAAATTGGAACATAAAATTTAAACCTTTTTGGAATAAAATTTCCAAGACATTTAACAAAGAAGAATGGAAAAAAAAAGATTCACGCAGTCAACCCTAAAATTAAGATAAGAGTCATCTTTTTGAAATTGAAAGAAGCCTGTAAGCATCAACTCTTATGTAATTGTTATGTTACTAGGGAGAAGGCTATATTGGACATCTATCAATAATGGCACGAGCTATATATTGACTATTGGACATCTATCAATAATTATCCAAAATTAAATAACACCTACTAAAATAATAATAAATAACATAATAATTAATTCCTAATTATGATCTCCATCACTTATACTTACTCAAAATTGGAAAATAAAATTTAAACCTTTTTCAAAATAAATTTCCAACACATTTAACAAAGAAGAATGGAGAAAAAAAGGATTCACGCAGTCAACCCTAAAATTAGATAAGAGTCATCTTTTTGAAATTAAATGGAGCTTGTAAGCATCAACTCTTATGTAATTGTTATGTTGCTCACTAGGGAGAAGGCTATATTGGACATCTATAAATAATGAGCTACATATATTGGCGTTTGAGTGCTTCGGTAGCTTGAGACTAACTCCAATTTTCAACCATCTTTTGCCACCATCCATGCCTAAAAGCTAACAAATACACAGGATCTTCTTGCCTTATAATTTGAGAAAACCTAAATTAGTTCAAATGATTATAAGATAAAACTCACTTTGATAACCATATAGAACTTGCATGGCTTCAAGCAAGACAATGCAACTAATTATATAAGATTTTTTCCTCCAACAATTAAACTAACTACTGAACATAGCTAAGTAATTGTCATATTCATGGTTGGCTTAATTACCATATGGACTTCGAGGAATAATTTTTCTTCATGGTGATCTCTACAAATGACTTTGGATTACGCCACAAATCAAGATTTGATTTTTGACTTACCTGGTCTAAATCACTTGCATTGTGTTAGCGTCAGAATTGAGCAAGCTCCTCATGTCTAAATCGAATAATTTTGTTTCTAAATGTTCAAAAGGCGTGCTCCCTGCACTCGACATTCTCATGATTACATCATTGTCCTTGTGCTTCATGAAGATGGTTGTCACTTGGTATGGTATGATTCTTCCACCATACTTCTCAACCTCCACATTTACTATTTCTTTGAGAAGAAATAAAATAGTTCCTTTTTTCTATTTATTGGGTCTTGACTCTTCATGCCCTCTTCTTGCTTTAGACAGTATGATTATCACAATAGGAGAAAGCCTCTAAAATGATTTTTGATTCCTACCTAACTATGCAAACGGCGATACTCTAATATACTTACATTTAAAGTTTCATCCTAAGCCTAGGGAAATGTTTCTGGGATGTATTCGACACTGATAGATTGCAAGTGCTATCAAGCGACTTAGTTTCAAACCTGTAACAGGTCATGTTGTGTCCGAGTCTGTTCTTCAGTTCATCTTGTCTTTCCGCCATGTAGCATCTCATGCATCCATCAAATATCCAGGGGGGCCTTCATTGCTTTCTTATTATGGCACTTAACATTTAAACTAATGTGGTCTGTATTAAAGACAATCCTATTGCTCAGCACTGTTTTGATGTTATCCTAGACTTTGTTGGCATCTCATTTATAGTTTGAAAGAGAAAGAAACAGGAATAGTTCCTCGCTCCAGCGCCAAGAGAGCATACCCCTGCAATTTTATAATTAAATTGCCACAACCATTCTAGCTATGTTGACTCCCCAGTATCATGCCTGTTGTTTCACCATTCTTACTTTGTGATGACAGGAGTGCATAAAACATAATAAAAGAGACTTTATATATCTTTTTTCCATGTCTCTATTATGACGTTGTCCCTGTCTTTCATCCACAGAGAAAATCATTGATATTCTCATGGTCATTCAATTTTACTATTTGATAGACTCTCAAAATTAATTAGGCTGCTGAATACACAAATTTTCACGATGACAACAAATAATCCTCTGAGCTATATGCTAACGGCTCACTAATAAAAGCTCAAAATTTTCTTTTTAACTATATGCAAAGAACATGCCTTTATTTGTGTCTGAGTGAAATTCACCCACACGAGTTAAATTTCGTGAACATCAAATCAAGAATCCACAGAACAATAACCTAAAATCTCTATGTCAATTAAATATTATGTACATAAATAAAATAAAGTTTATACCTCGTCAGCTTCGGAATCAGCCGACGGTGGCGTTTCGTCGACGGTGGAGTTTCTGTCGACGATGTGTCGACCTCGTCTCCATTATCGCCGTCGCCGGCCTGATCCTGGATCTCATCGGCGTTCTTGAGAAGCTCTAGGGTTTTCTGGCACTGCTCCAACACCAGCCTTATCGTCTTCCGCTGCAATCGCACCTGATCGTCCATTGCAGATCGAAACCCGGGGGAATTGGTGACAATGAGATCGGGCGAAGCGAGAGAGGAGGAGGGGGAGAAGAAGAAGAGGGATTTGAGTACAAGAATTGAGTACGACGCGGTCTTCGACTCTCGCCTCGCTCCTTTTTGTTTCTTCCACGATGACGAGGAAATGATTGGACTTCGTTGGATTGCCCGTGCAAGACACGGGTTTAAGATTTGAGGAGGACAGAAACCATCGTTTAACTTTTTATCTGTGATAAAGCGCTAAAAAGTAGCCCCCTTGAGTTATTTGGGTTCTTCAAAATTTGTTGGTGAGCTCCCTGCAAAAAAAAAAAAAATGGAGGGAATTTGTGAGTGCAGCCCATGCACGAAGGAGAGTAGGGCCATGAGATATAACTGTGCAACAAAGCTACAAATCACATAATCATCAACGAAAAATTAAGTTGGACCTGGGAATATGGCTTTAAAAGAAGATTAAAAATTTAGTGTTAATGGTTTAAGTATTGAGCCTTAGTAAGGATGTGCTACCTTCTGTGTCTAGAGTCTGTTTGGTTGTCATAATTGGCCGTAATTCGTAAGTCGTAACTGGTAAAGTCTTTTGCAGTTTGTAAATGAGTTATATGCATATAAGTTTTACGGTGTTTGTTTGGTAATATAAAGTTGTAAGTGAGAAAGTGTATTGTATTTTACGGTGTTTGGTTGTCATAATGTGTAAATCTTAAGTGAAAAATTGACCACAAAATTAACTATTTCGTAATTTAAAAAGTTTTAATATTGCAAATAATATTTAAAATGCTAAATATTAAAAAATTAATATTAACATAAAAAATAATACAATTTGTATGACCACAAAATTAACTGTAACTGAGCTGTGAGTGAGTGGTAGTTGAATTGCGTAAGTCTTTTACGAATTACGGTCCAAACAAACACCGTAGTTGTAATTGGGTTGTAAGTCAATTACGAATTACCGACTTTTACGACTTTTACGACAAAACAAACGCCCCAAGTATAAGATCACTCACTGGTTCTCTATGCCTTACTATCTACAGCGCAATGGACAAGCTGAGATAAGCACTTATACTATCCTTGATAGCATATGCAAAAGCCTCGATAAGACATCGAAAAACTTTCCGGAGTGTTATGGGCATATCGAACCACGAAGTGCATCCCCACGGGAGAGACTCTGTTCTAATTAGCCTATGGAACGGAAGCCATCATCCCGTCGACTTTGTATGCCGACATTACGCTCAAAAGAGATCGATTGGGATCAGAAAACTGCCAACTCCGGTTGGCACAAGACCAGTCTGAAGAAAGGCGGTCAACATGCCATAATTTGGATTGTAACCTACCAACGACAAATCAAGGCAGCACATCACAAGAAGGTGAAGGCTCAAGAATTCCAGATCGGTGACCTAGTCTTTAAGCATGTCTTTCGGAGTACCAAAGAGAAAATGTGGAAAACTCAGAGCTATCTGGAAGGGCCATACACCGTGATTGCCAAAGGAAGTAAATGTTCCTACATCTTAACCGACCAAGACGGAAAGATACTCGACAAGCAATGAAATTCTTTTCATCTAAAATTATATCAATGAAAAGAATCATCGTTCCAAACCACTTCTCTCTACTCTGAACATAACCATCTGTGATGACTCGTTCTGACGCCTATAATAGATCCTCACCCTGACGGCTAAAGCTTACACGGAGACTCTCCTAAAAGACGAAAGTGCTCCTGATGGCTTACTTCAATAGCTTATAGCGGTTCTCATCTTGACAGGTAAAGCCTACATGGAAACACTCCTGAAAGACAGAAGTGCTTCTAACAGCTGTAACGCCCCAATTCCACGGGTACGGAGACGTTACTGCGACGTATATACCCAGGTCGAAAATACCCTCACATATATACGCTAAGCATCAGTACAAGTAAGAATCAGAGTACAGAAGCACGTTGTGCATTATACATTCCAACATAAGTACAATTACAAAGTTATCACCAGATGTGATAAATATTTAAGAATATTACATCACCGATAGGCGCAAATACGAGAATACAAAGAGATGTACAAGTATGAACAGTACAAAAGAGGCTCAGAGTCTTACAGGAACTTTAGAGCCGAACAGGGGGGCCTGGAAGGGTGGGGCTCAGACCGGTCTACTGATGATCTACGCTACCACTACGCTACTCTGATCAGCGACTGGGAGGATCCACACGCTCCAAGCTCCAGAACCTGGACATGAGGATCCAGGGGAGTCAGAACTCCCCAGCAAGTGGTGATGTGAATGCCAAGTGGCATGCAAAGGTAAGCACACGTATATCGATGAATCTGAATCATAACATGTATTGAAAACTGTGTCGTGAGCTCAGGCATGCAGGAGCAAGTTGAGATAGCAGTCGATATCAAGCCGAGAACATACATGGTATAAAATGAGAAGAACAGGTAATGAGGTGATAAATAAAGTGGACATGGCAACACCAGATATTTCCTAAACTAACATAAAACTGATAAACAGATAAAACAGAATAAACTAAATACGAGCAAAACCGATCGTATAAGCTTAGGTCACGGCTCCATTAGACTAGCTCATCGAAGGAATATGCAAACAAGGAAACCCTCATCTATATACCTTTATCCCATGTCTCCGTAATCCGAGTGCATACAACCTGAATTACAAAACAACATAACAAATTGTATATTAACATCTTATTATAATTAGGGTCGTCTAAGTTGTAAGATTCAGTATGCGCCCCATTCCACATACTTTCACTTACAACTTATAGAGCAAGTTATTTGGAAACTGATGAAGTTCGACGAGCCATGTTTAGAATGGGCCCCGTACATGCCCGGGACAACGGTCCAGGAGTATCCGGTTCTGAGCCGGAACGTACCGCTAGGTACCGGGACTTATGTACGCCTGAACAAGAATAGAGTATCGCAGATCCCATAGAAATGGCCTAGGGCGTGTGCATACTCGACAGGAATAAACAGGAGTAGGGGTGCCAGCATACCCCACGGAATCCCTGGTGGCCGCCAGGTGATCCCTCAAGTATGTGGCCACGCGTGACTCGATAAGGCCACCATAAACATGACTATTCAAGACCCATCAGTTTCCCCCAAACCGGGTGTAGGTTGCCTTATAATAATTTAATAGGTATTATCAATTTACGGGAATAGCAGGAGTAGGACATGATCAGGAATTTGGGAGTTCATAAGTATCATAGATTCAGGTCAAGTATTAATATTTCAGGAGGCAGGTGGTAAGTCATTTTATAATGAGGAGCAAGTGTTAAGTAGTAACCATGTCAGGTGATAACGCATCAGTTGCTAAATGATACAGACAGGTGTATGCTAAGTGCTAACATAACAAGTATGTATATCACAATACAAAAATAGAATACCGATACAAATACATAATGCAATACAAGTCAACACGACAATGCGGAAGTCCAAAAGGAAAGCGAGAACACTCGCCTAAAACTTCGAAAAACACCGTGAAATGCCTGATCTCCGGAATCCAGGTACTAACGCGTAAACGCGTTCAATATAGTATAGATTATATATATAGAGGAGAGAGAATGAAGACGCGGGAGTCGTAGACGCGGGAGTCGTAGACGCGGGGTCGCGTTGCATAGATTTCCACAAAAGCGGGGTTCGAGACATGCGTTTAAGTCATATCATGAGAAGAACGCGGACGTGGGTATGAGCTCCACGTTGCGTTGATATAAGAACGCGAAGGTCGCGTTATACAAATATAAGAACGTGAATATCGCGTCAAGGAATTGCTTGGACGCAGGGTGAGCTCCGCGTCTAGCAATTATCAACAAGAAAAAGAGAGAGACAGGGAGATGAGAAAGTGAGAGAGACGCAGGGAATAGAAATAGTGGAAAAAGAAGAAGAAGAAGAAATAAAGAAGAAAAGAGAAAAAGAAAGAAGGAAAGGAAAGAAAGAAGAAGGGGAGGGGGTGGAAGGCTGGCCAGGCTTGGCGGCGGCGGTCGGAGGCCGGAGGTGGCGGAGGCGGGCAGTTAAAGCCCTAAAGAAGGAGGTGCAAGTCTAGTTGAAATGATGAAAATGGAGTTTTACAAAGGGGTTCGGAGAGCGACATATGGGTTTGTTGGAAGAGCACGACGAGGAGAGGGAGATGGCATGGTTATTGTGGCCGTGATGGCGCAGGTGGTGGTGGAAATGGTGGAGAAGGTGATGGTGAATGTGGGTTCTTGGTGAAAAGAAGAAGAAGAAGAAGGTGGTGTGGAGGTGGTGGTGTTATTGGAAAATGGAGGAGGAGATGGAGGAGAGAATGGTGGAGAAGTTAGTGGCGGAGATGGTGGTGGAAATGGAGGGTGTCCGACCAAAGGAGGACACGGCTGGTTGGGTGCTACCGTTGCTTTGCTGCTGGAGAAGAAAGAAGAAAGAAAATGAGAGAGAGAAGGAAAGGAGGTGTTTTATATATAAGGAAGAAATTATTATTACAAATTTGCCATTGCTTTCAAACAAATGAGATGCTGTAGGCTGTCTAAAAATCACACAGACAAGCCACCAAAACGCAGAGATTCAAGATCAAGGCGCGTTGGCTCAACGCCCGCTCTCAGCATCAAGGCGCGTCGGCCCGAAGCCCGCGTCTCAGCATCAAGGCGCGTCGGCCCGAAGCCCGCGTCTCAGCAACAAGACGCGTTGGCTCGACCCCGCGTCTCGGTTGCAACTACCCGAAATAAGGGGCCAGTCACCGCGCATGTAGCGGGTAGTGCCCCTCATTGTGGAGCGTTTTCAGGGGGCACGTTCATCCCCAGAGGACCTCTATAAATAGCCCTGTTGACATCAACAGAGACAGACACACAGGGAGAGACGTACCTACATACAGGCATACTCATCACGCGTAGAGAGAGAGACACGCACGATCACCAGACGAAGGCATCGTCAACAGAGAAGGAGAGAAGACTCTTCAGCAAGCTTACTGCGTACTAGCTGCTCTTTGCCTAGCTCCTCTTCTAGAGTTTTGGTAGACAGAGCCGAGTTACTCTCTCTACCGACCGAAGAGAAGATCCCCGACGGTCCAAACAGTCATCTGGTCAACGAGAACAAGATTCCTCTCCACCGCCACCCGAAGAACCCAGCACTAAACAAAGGGGGAATTCAAGATTCAATATTCTCCCTCCCTTGTACCGGAAGATTAAGCCGGCTGTAATTTTTCATCTGATTCAAGGAAATTTTACACCAGCCCCTTTTCCGCGTCAAACAAGAGATGGTGACCCGCTGGGGACTCTGTTTGTCACTGATGAACAAGCTGTGGCGCAGGATGATGTTCTCCGTAAGGGGAAGATGGTCGAAACGCTCGTTGTCGAGTTCGACCAGGCGAAGTATGAAGAGTTCCTCTCTTCTGGCTCCAAGAACCCAAAGACCCGCGTCTGCCGCAGGGTCTCAACTGAAAAGCTACCCAAAGCCCATCTGAGGCTCTGTCGGTGCCGATGCCCACTGTGCCAAGACAAGTTCACGCGCCAACGCCTCCCAGAAGGCCCGCGTGACCTCAGGCACTGCTGTTGCGATCAACCGCGTCGCACAGAACACGCGCCAACGCCTTCCAGAAGGCCCGCGTGGTCCCAGGCACCACTGCTCTGCTGCGATCAACTGCGTCGCGCAGAATACCCGCGTCAACGTCTCTCAGGAGACCCGCGTGGTGAACACTCTTGGTTCTGTAAACAGGAGTTGTTGGTTTCTCCCCTCCTCCACGACGCAACCGGAATGCTGAGCGTCGACAGAGGAGACGCGCTCGTCAACTCCAAGTCTGAACCGTTGGTTGTCTGACTGGGGGTGGACGCGGCGTATAATCTGATGCTTTGCCCGCACCTCGTCCAGTGCGTGAGATCCGCGT
This sequence comes from Agave tequilana, assembly GCA_038442645.1. NCBI lineage: Eukaryota > Viridiplantae > Streptophyta > Magnoliopsida > Asparagales > Asparagaceae > Agave > Agave tequilana. Next base: position 46,827 of record JAVJIF010027798.1, read on the forward strand.
TTGGCGACCCAAACGCGAGACTCCTCAAGTTGAGTCCTCTGAGACCAACTCATCAAACGCCAGGGTGAAACCTCCGCGTCTTTTCAAACGCAGGAAGTACGCACTCGTAGGCGTGGGGCCCAGCAGTCGCTCTCTCTCAAGCAACTCTGCCCAAACGCATCAGGCAGCAACGCGAGACTCGCGTGCGCGTCATACAGCCGCGTCATGAGAACCGCGTCCCTGAAGTCTGCGTCCAGGCTGAACAGCACATGACTGTCTCCCGTCTTCGACGTTGCGAGACCAGTCTCTTAATCCCCCTCCCACGGATTTGAGGGATTATTTGACAAGGAAAGAAGTGCCAATCAAGCCACTTCATCATGCTGCTGTCAACAGCTCATCCATATGCTCTCTGGATGCCATTATGGATCAGGCATGCACCAGCAGTCCTTAATCAGACAGCTGACCCTGATTCCCCCGTCAGCCAAAAGAAGACGCTCCCACAGAAGGAGAACCTTTTCAGATGTTGAATACCCGGAGCTTACTGCAAACATGACTAGCAGAAGCAAGGGAAAACAACCAATGGTCAACTCAGAGGAATCTGACTCTGAGCCGGAAGGGTTATCAACACACTCGCACCCGGACGGGGCCATTCCCCCATTGACTATAATGCCTTGCCCGCGGCATTAGAAATGGGTGATTCTCACTCCGCTGTAGTGGAGTCGCCAGGCTTCAACTCTTCCGTCGAGAAGAAGCTTCCGCCTACATGGCGAGACACTCCTGAGGAGACGGCCAGGCGTTTAGAGCAGACGCAGAAGCGCCAGATGGATATCCGCCTCTCAACAGAGATCCATTGACTCCCTCAAGCATATGCTTGAAAATTGCTTGAAGAAAGAGCGAAATCTCCTCCTAGAAGGCAAAGGGTAAAGGGAGAAGGGGAGGAAACTCATCTTCCGAATCTTCTGAAGAGAGAGCAGCAATCTGCTTTCGATTCGTCCAAACCCTCGTCGCAAATAAAAGCGACCAAGACCAGGAGAAGACTCATGCTAAGAGATGAGTCATTAGAACGATGCCCTCGAGGCCCTTGCCAATCGCAAGGGACCTCCAAGAAGCTGGAGTGGTCCGGCCCTATCCGGCTGAGTGGGACTTAGTTCCATACCCTCCTAAGTTCAAGGCTCCAACCCTCCAGTATTCGACGGGAAGGGTCACCCAACCAGCACATCTACTACTTCAAATCCCAGACCGGGAATGTAGTAGATAATGACGCCATCCTGGCGCGACTGTTCATCGGCACCCTGAAGGGTTGGCTTTTGAGGGGTTATGAAGCTCCCGGAGGGTTCTATCAAGAACTGGGGGGATCTGGAGAAGCTGTTCTTAACAACGCTTCTTCGAAGATGATTCCGAAGTCACGATGCCCACCCCTTTTAGCTACCAAACAGCGGAGAGGGGAGTCCGTCAAATCTTTCGTGGAAAGATTTCGGAACACGGCACTCCGGTGCCCAGCGGTATGACCAGGGCAACCCTGATGGAAACATGCCGCCACAATCTCCAAACCTCACTCCTTGCTCAATAGGAGTTGCGAAAGCCGCACCTGGAGCAGTTAGTCCAACAAGGTGAACAGGCTGAGGGATTGTTGCCCGTGTCAGGGCAGAGGAAGGCAAGCTGCGGCCGGAAGGTCGACAAGGCGTGCACCGGCACCAGACACCTCCCTCCAGACGAAGCGGAAGGATATTTGGCGACGGAGACCAATCTCCCACAAACCTCAAACAGGCAGGGCAAGGGCTCTTCAAGCCAGCCACGCCCAACAAGCCAGTATTCCTTCGGAGGAACACGTCGATTCGCTCTTCAAGCTACTCAACAAGAGCAATCGACTGAAGCTCCCTGAAATTAGGCGCCCGGAGGAAATCGGCAAGACCGACAATCCACAACTACTGCATGTACCACAGGATGTTGGACATCCTACCAAAAGCTGCTACGTCTTCAAGACATCCTTCAAGCTTTGATTGACGCGGAGGTGCTAAAGCTCCGACCAGAGCAGAAGAAGGTCACGGCTAATGTGACGTCGTTCTCCAGTTCGGGAGACAACCCCAACGCCTGCGGGGGTAACTCCTATTCCAAGGGGAATTAAGAGTGGTCAACACAGACCCTCACCAGCAGCAGGAGAAGGGCTTGGTAGCCATCCCTACACCTCAGGGGGAAACCATGTGGGTCCACCTGACCTCGTCGATGAACAACAATGGACTACTGTAACCAACAGGAAGTCCAAAGCAAGGCAAAAGCTTCGTCCTGCCATGTGGTATGTGCTTCCTCCCGAGAAGCAGAGGATGACGTTCCCTCACTGACTGATTCAGAAGAGGAACAATAGTCCTGGCCTAGAGCCCAGCCAACCGATGGCGGGGACCCGTTCAGGACAGGCATACTTGAAGCAGTACGGCGAGACGGCAGCGGCTTCTCCGCAAACCAGCCGTAGAACCAGCCAAGCCCTCCACAAAACCACTGTGGAGAAACAGAAAGAAACCCGGTTTTCTCGGGTTCTTTCAAAAGGTGTGCAGCGGAAGGATCCTCGACACCTTACCGTTCGATGTCTTGGCTCAACTAGCCAACATCCCGGCACGCAACCACCTTGTATGAACTCCTGAGGCTATCAAAGTCAACCAGAGAGGCTCTACAGAAGCTTTGGCAAATGCTGAGGTCTTCATGACCCGCGTGCCAAGGGAGGAAGATGTAGAGGATTGCCTCCACGCCTCCCCAAATGCTCCCTGCATCACCTTCACAACAGATGACATGCAGGTTTGAAAGGGAAGCATGACCGACCCTATACTTCACAGGATATATCGGGTCGTCCGAGGTAAATAGCATCCAGGTAGACCCAGGGTCCGCGCTGAGTATCATACCTCGCCGAGTCATGCAATTTCTGGGCATTCCTACCCATCGTCTGAGCCTACCCAGACATCTATTTACGGGTTTATTGCCAATAGCTCCCGTCCGATGGGGAAGATCAAGCTCAAATGCCGGATCGGGAGCCTCAGTCGAAGTGACATGCTACGTCATGACGCTGACACTTCACAACCTGTTGCTGGGACGACCATGGATTCACCGTAATTCCATCGTTCCCCCCCACTCTCCACCAAGTCATGAAATACATTGACGAGAGTGGACAAGTTCAAACGTTGATTGCCGAAAAGGCATCCGTTTAAAGGGGTTGAAAACTATTTCACGGACTCCCTCCTATATCGGATCCTGAGGAGACTAATGAACCCACCGCAACAGAGGAGCTAGACTCTGGTAATGAGCTGACATCGAGCTTGAGAAAGAAGAGTGCCTGTGGGAGTTGGAACCCCCTTGTAAGAGCACTAAAAGCTCGATATTGACAACACACCGACGATGCGGGTGGTTGGTACATTAATGAAGATTTAGATTTTGCGTATTTTCCCGTGTATGTTTCCGATTCAATACCGTCGATACTACTACCGACGTGGACGATGACCTCTGGTCGGCAATGGATGCTTTGACATCTTTTGCATGTACCGGTGAAATCATCTTTCGGGACATACCAAGATAATTGTAATGCGCAAGAATTATATATTTATGGTTCCAGCAGACGAAAAGGCCAAAGACCAATACTTTTTGGGCGAATCTCGTCTGAACCGATGCCTCACGAAGAATCGGAAGGCGAGGATGAATCCCCTCAGTTCAATCATTATGAACCGAAAGCGCTCAGAATGATGAAACGCATGGGGTATGACCTAACCAACACCCGGATTAACTTCGTAAAGGAAGGAGAACGCTGCTCCGGTCCTTTGTGCCGAAAGGGAAAGCACCCGATTATTATCATCAGACGCGCCGGGGGCTGGGCTATGTATCAACTCCAGTCCATCAGCGCTCTGATTCTCCGAGAGTCGTCAGGTCACGTTGCTCTTCAGACACGTCATCGTGGGAGTCAGATGTCAGTGTCGGCAACATCTTCAAAGGGCTTTCAGTAAACATGGTTTCACACAGGCCATCTGGAAGATGAAGATGAAGAAATGATCCAACCTGATACAGATCCTTGGATCATTTTGAATGCTCTTTGGGATATCCGCTTTGAACAGCAGTGAGCACCCACAGAAGATAAGGTTGTTCAATCAACCTAGGAGATGAGGCCAACCCCAAGCCCATTTTCATAAGTGACGGCTTGTCACCTTGGAAAAGGAGGATCAATCTCTTGTACAAGAGTATATAGACGTCTTTCGCCTGGAATTATGAGGACATGCTTGACTTGATCCTCAAGTGGCTATGCATCGCCTCACATCAATCCGGACATGAAGCCTGTTAAACAACAGCAGCGACGGTTCCTCCAGAGATAATGGAGGCAATTCAATCAGAGTCAGAAAGCTTATTGATTCTGGCTCATCAAGGGAGGAACAGCATCCCGACTGGGTAGCCAACATCGTCCCCGTCACAAGAAGAATGGGAAGATCCGGATCTGCATCGACTTCCGTGATCTAACGAGGCCTGCCCCAGACGAATTCCCTTGCCAATCACAGATGTCATGATTGACAATACTTGTGGATTCGAGCGAATGTCCTTTTTGGACGGGTTCTCAGGATACAATCAAATCAAATGTATCCGATGACGAAAAGCATACCTCCTTCAGGACTCCTCTAGGGGTATATTGCTATACTGTCATGCTTTTGGACTGAAAAATGCAGGGGCAACATACCAAAGGGCCATGAACGTCATTTTCCATCAGCAGATACGCAAAACGGTGGAATGTTATGTCGATGACATCGCGGTGAAAAGTCGCACTAAGGTGATCACATAGCAGACCTGAAGGTGGTCTTCGACATCATGCGGCTCATTCAATTGAAGATGAACCCCACCAGTCCTTCCTGGGGTAGCCAGTGGCAAATTCCTAGGATTGTTGTGACTTCCACAGGAATCCATTTGGATCCGGAGAAAGTCCGCGCTATCCAAGAGATGCAACCCCCAGAAGCCTCAAGAGCTCAGGGGATTACAAGGACGATTGGCGTACATCCGCAGGTTCATATCAAACCTTTCGGGAGATGCCAACCCTTCGCCAAGCTGATGAAAGGGTGTTTCATTCATTTGGATGACGCTTGTCAAAAAAGCATTGAGGAGATCAAACAATACCTCACCCAACCACAGTCCTTGCAGCTCCAGTATCCGGAAAGCCTTTCTGGTGTACGTTCGAGCAATGGATCATTCCCTGGGGGCTCTACTAGCTCAGAATGATGAACAAGGACGAGAACAGCAATCTACTACCTAAGTAGAACAATGATCGGAGCCGAACATCGGTACAACCCGATCGAGAAGGAATGTTTGGCGCTGGTGTTCGCTATTCAGAAAATGCGACACTATCTAGCAGGCCAAACTATAAATGTCATATCAAAGTCAACCCTCTGAGGTTACTCATGACAAAGCCTTCCTCGTTGAATGGCCGGCTGGCAAATGGGCTATATTGTTATCCCAATATGAGATGCACTTTTTACCCCAGAAGGCCATTAAGGACAAGCGGTGGCGGACTTCCTAGCTGAGCACCCAGATCCAAGGGCAGCCAAAACTCTATGAGGATCTCCCAGACGAGGTCGCCGAAGTCTGCCTGACTCAGACGTTGTTCGAAGGGCAGTGTGGCAACTTTTCTTCGATGGAGCATCAAGAAACAAGCCCAAGGGACACTCAGTAGCGGGGGTGGGAGTAGTACTCGTCTCCCCACAAAATTATGTGATTCCCCGAGCTATCTCGTTAACCGAGCCCTGCTCCAACAATGTGGCGGAATACAGCTCTTTTGATTGGGATGCAATTCGCCGATGAGATTGGCGTTAAAAATCTCGAGGCGTACGGTGATTCTAAACTCATCGTCAGCCAAGTTCGCGGAGAGTATGAGGTCAGACATGAAGATCTAGTACCCTATTACAATGCGACAGTCCTCACATGCCGAGAGGTTTTCAAACTTCTACATCGACCATGTACCACGCAGGCAAAATGCGCATGCAGATGCACTGCATCCTTGCTGCTCCTTAAGCCCTTCCAGCTGGAGCAATGGAGAAAGTATTCGTCTATAGCCACGACCTGTACTGTCCAAAAATTTCACTCGGAGACTGCTCAGGGTCAACGGGAGATCATCACGACAAGGAACACTTGATTGTCAACCGGTCTAGAGCCTAGAGACTGGCGATTCCCCTACATTGATTTTGTCTTATACGGCATCTTGCCTGAAGACGCCAGGGAGGCGGCTGCCATCCGAAGGAAAGCCCCCAAAATTCTACTATAATGCGATTCGCGAACATTGTATCGTCGATCGCATGACGGGATCCTGCTCCGATGCCTCTCATCAAAAGAAGCCCAAGGAGTATTGAAAGAAGCCCACGATGGTACTTGTGGAGCCCATCAACCTGGCCCAAAACTGCATATCGACTCCAAAGGTTGGGTTACTATTGGCCCAAGATGGTTGCCGACGCCGTCGCCTATGCCAAAAGATGTCATGCTTGCCAAATACACGGCGATTTCATCCATCAAGCACCAGGGTACCTCCACTCTACGAGACTCTACCTGGCCGTTTGAAATGTGGGGGATTGGACGTGGTTGGCCTATCAGCCACCATCATCGAAAGGCATCGGTTCATTCTAGCGATAACCGATTACTTCTCAAAGTGGGCCGAAGCTATCCCTTTGAAAAGGTAAAATCTTCTAACGTGATCAAGTTCGTGAAACATCACGTTATTTACCGTTTCGCGTACCTCGGCGAATTGTCCATGACAATGGACCCCAGTTCATCAGCCAGGCTTTCCAGAGATTCTGCGCTAAG